>OVAX01000448.1:0-80967 GCA_900406405.1 Lepidium africanum
TTTCCTCTTTTGGAAAGAAATTTTGAGGTCCAACTATTAATTCTTTCATGAAGTTTTTCCTAGACAAAAGCAAACACTTTTGTTTTAGCTCCACAAATATTCTCTGGAAGCCCAAGATAAGAACCCATACCACCCAGCTGATGAATTCCCAATATATTGTGAATCATCACCTTTGCATTTTCAGGAATTGAATGCCCAAATTGTATTGAGGATTTATCAAAATTAATTTCTTGGCCAGATATGCGCTCATAATCCATGAGAATCTTAATAATATGTCATGCTTCCTCAGTAGTAGCTTTACAGAAGAAAAGACTATCATCAGCAAACAAGAGATGTGATATCTTAGGGCTCGCTCGAGCAATGGATATGCCCGAGATAAGATTATCACCTTCTGCTTTCCTCAACTTAGAAATCAGAACTTATGTACATAGAATAAATAGGTAAGGTGACAGTGGGTCCCCTTGACGCAATCCCCGATTTGGGAATATTGTCCCTCTCGGTTCCCCATTTAGTAGTATAGCATATTTCACACTAGTTATACAGTGCATTATACATTTTGTCCATTTATTACTAAAACCTAGCTTGAGCATAAGATTTTCTAATAAATTCCATTCGACTCGATCATATACTTTACTCATATCAGTCTTGATCGCCATGTACTTTCCTTTCACCGCTTTATTGGTACGGAGTGCATGAAACATTTCTTGCGCAATTAGAATATTATCATAAATTAATCGCCCTGCAACAAATATAATTAAACGAAAATCATTATGTTTTTAAGACATTTCCCCTTTTTCTTCAACTCTTCAACCATAAAACACACCACATAAGTAATTATCACATTTTCGTTTACTTATTAGATTTTCGTGCATTATTTCATTTTCGTGCACCATATAAATAATTTGTTCTAAAATTAAATATATCTTCTATACCACCATGTAAAAGAATTTAATATCACATGCAATAACAATCAAATGATAAGAGGGTAGAACAACTTTCTCACCAATATTTTCTTCTGTCATTAAAGTTGCAATAATATTTAAAAATTCATTCAAAGAGTCGAGGTAATTAAGTTTGTACTTAGCCGTTCACATACAAATTGATACGGAGTTTAGTGATATGGGACCAAATCTACCGTACTCATGTCTTTGATTGACTTGTATTGCAAGTTTTACATAAAAGGAATATGCAAGACCAGTCAATACCAAAGATCTTTAACATTTTGGGAAAAATACAATTTCAATAAATCACACTTTTTTGGGGACCAAAACCAGTCACAAAAGAGATAACTTCCTCAGCTAACAAACAAACTCTAATTACAAGAGTACACTACAAACACATGTGAATTGAGAAAATATCTTCACAAGTCTATAAGAACATAAACACATCAACATCAACCGAGGGTAAAATTAAAAGCCAATTTTGAGTTCTCTTATGCATCTACATCTAGACATAAGCATCTACATCTAAATACACCTCAAGTCCTTTATATGCAATCTAGACATAAGCATCTACATCTAAATACACCTCAAGTCCTTTCGAGATTCAGACTTTCGGCTATATTTTCTTTATCCAGCCATTGCTAACTCTTAACCGTATTATAAGCTCAAGAAGAACATTGTAGAACCAACGACCTAAACCATGCTAAACTAATCAGAGTTTGAAAAGCGAAGTTCTTAGATATGAATCAAACAACAACGAAGTGTCAAGGAACATTAAAAGATTGAGAAGAATCAAACTTAGCAACATTACAAAAGGAATGATAGATGTAATTGCATCCATTTCATAAGCCACACACCATTGCTTTGTTTTTTTTCCAACATGACAAATTTAAAGACGATTCTACAATCAACCCACCTTCAGAAAAGCTATCCTTAATCAAAACAGTCAAGTCAGAAAAAAACCAGTAATCACCACCACAAAACAGATAAAAGAACACTAGCTAAATGCCATCCGATTAACCGTAAAAAAAGAAACTTAGTAGCTTAATTAACAAAAGCCTAACCAACCTAATGGAAATATAATCATTCCAGTGAAAAAAGAACCGAGCCAACCACTGATCTATCTAACTATCAATATGAAGGAGGAGCACGAGACGGAGGACCACCCCAAAAGACGTCGTGTTGAGCCATTTGATGACCATTTGGCATATAATTAGGAGGCATATTATACATCTGTTGCTGTGGCTGCATTGGGTTATTACCACTCTCGTTATCATCATTCTCTTTATCTTTCTCCTTCTTTGCTTCTTCTTGTTGTGGTTGATGCTCGTGTTGTGCTTGTTCTTCTTCAATTGGTAACCTCTCGTAAGTAGCATTGCAAAACGTAGCAGCGATTACAATAACCGGTCCAGATGCAATAAGAGGGCCTGCAACTCCACCTCCCACAACTTGACCTTGAGCTCCAGCTAAGTAAATGGTTAAACCAGCAGCTGCAGCTGGAGAACCAGAAGTAGGAAGAAAAGCACCACACATAGACAAGATCTCGAACTGACCACGTAAGCTCACAACTCCACCAGATGCAGCAGGCTGACGCAAAGTAACATTTGTGACCAAACCGCTACCACTCAGAACCGAAACGCCTCTACCACGTCTACGAGCAAAGGCGTTTAAGCTTTCCGCCACGTCAGCACCAGTTGCGATCTCGAGGACATGGCTCTGTAGAGAGTTAGGGCTTTCTTTGGTAACAACAACTGGAGTCTTTGGTTTGTTCTTAGAACCTGGAGGTCTTCCTCTTGGACGCCGACCCGTAGACCCGGATCCGGATCCAGGATCAACAGCGGGTTGCTCATCTCGGCTATTCTGTTCTTCTTGGCTTTGAGTCTGGGTATTAGGGCTTCCACTGTTGTTGTTGCTGAAGTCATGGTCCAATCTTGGATCCGACCGGGTCATAGTCGGTGGGTTATTACTGTTTCTGTGGTGCAAAGAGGGAGCTGATGACGTCACTGGACTCTCAACACCTCCAATCGCAACATTCCCAACCCACCAAGGATTCGCCATTGATTTTCCTTTTTCTCCTTTTCCTCGGTAAAAATAAAAATCCTTTTTTTTTGTTTTCTTTTCTCGATGATAGCTCTCCGACAAGTAACTATTACAAGACAGGAAGAGAATCCGAAAACCTTATCTTAATCTTTTAGATTACCAAATCCAAACCAACATGTTGCATGAAGCAGACACAGAAGACATGGGTATAACTTGTTTGCTATATCATACCTGAGAGATAAAAGAAAAAAGGAAAAACAAAAGAAAAAAGACAAAGGAAAAGAATCAGATCTATAGAACAGCAAGAAAACGGAAAATTTTCTACAAACAGTATTTTCCAAAAGCTAATAGCAAAGATAAAATAAGGAAGATAACTTAAAAATCCTCAAAGAAAAAAAACATAAAAATCTTAACTTTATCTTACACCAAATTAAAAAATTAACTTTATCATAAAAGGAAATTCTTTGTCTGTATATTTTTCCTACTCTATGAAAAGGGTAAATTAAAATATTTTGAAAAAAGGAAAAAAAAAGAAGAAGAAGCTTACTCTTTTTTTTTTCTGGGCAGAGAAATTGTACTTTGAAAGGTGCCGAGAGTTAGGGTCTCTTTCTAAATCGTACTTTGGAAAATATTAAGAGAGCGTGCGCACGTTAAAAGCTGAGAGGCGTACGATTAGGGAAAGAAAGGAGAAGATGAAGTTTGTGATTTGATGTTTCGGGATTAAGGCTCTGTATGAAGTCTGAGGCGGTGTCTCTCTATCGACCAGAGCCGTCCTTTTAGACCATTGAACTTTTAGGTGTTCGTGCAAAAGTTTGAGCGAGCTTCTCTAGACGCTTGTCTCTTCTTTCTTTCTCACCCTACCCACTGGCCTCCTCACTTTTGTGGACCCATCCGAGTAAATGACTGCAATACCCCTAGCCTTTCAATCGTCAACATTCTTTTGGATCTATCTACTATGGTCTTGTCAACAGGTTAACGCTGCTTTAATATGGGTGGAAATTCAGCTTATTAGAAAAAGGTTTTCAGCAAAATTAATCCGCTCAAGTCACCTTATATTGCAAAAAAAAAAAACATTCTAAATAAAAGTGAGCAAAAAACAAAACTATCAAAACAACTATAATTTGCAAACCAATTATTTCAATAAAACATGTATAAAAAACTATAAAACTTTCAAAATTTACAAAAAAAAAAACCATCCAACTAATATTATGTCAAAAACTCCTCCTCCACATGATTTGCAAAAAATAAAAAATCCAAAAATACGTGTATAGTCAAATACTATAAATTCTAAAATAATTGCAAAATAATACTATAAAATGTAAAAGAATGCAATATATTCACAATTTACGCTTATAACATACATTATATTTAGTTATGGGTATTTGATTTGGTTTTTCCAGGTACTCGAAAAACTACTTAATATTTTAAAAATAATCAATTTTTTTTCTAACATAACTCATTATATAAGATATATATACCAATGTTTAGGCATAACATTCACATAGGTGTTATTCGTGGAAAACCTTCTAACATTATGAACCACGAAATCAGTCTTGTGATTCAAGCAGCGAGGGATAAAAGAAAACAAGAAGTAACAGAATAAGTTGCGAAGGCGGGAGAACTCCTCTAAGAGCGAAGCAAATGCATGCCATGCTCATAGATCATCTACCATTTTCAGCACATCAGAACAGTCTACAGCAAAAGCAACTTCATGGAAGTCGAAGGAGTGAAGAGAGGACATCGCCCATAGCAGAGCTTCAAATTCGGCATAGAGGGGGACAAACTCCGAGGAATGCTACAAGCACCGAAGTTCGCATTAGAGGGATGGTCAGAGAAACAGAACCAACCAATACCCGAAGAAAGCTCAGAGTCCTTCCACGAAGCACCTAGACCCGGTGAACCCAGGGTTACACGCCAGAGGCCGGTAGAGAATCTCATGTTCCACCGGAACCAATTGAGAACCAAAGATACCAGAAACCCGAGACAAAGAAGCCTCAACATTTGCGAGAGTCTAGGCCGCAGCATGACGAACCACCTCTCTCGGATCCCAGTCGATATTGGAAAACAATTTATCATTGTGAGCTTTCTAGATGAACAATAACACCCACGGAAAACACGATGCATCAACACCAAGAGGAAAACGCCAGAAAAGATAATTCAAATTAGAAAAAATAAAAGAGCCCAGAAAATCCCCAACACCCGCAGGAACCTTAGATAAAGCCCAAGTCTGAGCTGGTGAGGACATTCAAATAGAACATGATTCATCGACTCAGCAGGAGATCCACAACGTGCACAAGATGCATCACAATTAATACCCCGACGTACCAAGTTTGATCCCACCGCAACATGCCCTGATAAAGCCTGCCACATAAAATGCCAAAGCTTTACAGGGTAAAAAACTTTCCACACGTGATTCAAAAGAATGTCAACATTTGGACCAATAGATACACAACGTTGAGGTGAATTATTCTGTTCAGCCCAATAACCCAACCGAACAGAATAACGGCCAAACTTTGTAAAGTGCCACCCTAACCAATCAGACATATCCCACCGAGAGAGAGGGATACCAAGAGAAAATTATGGCTAGGATTAATTCTTATTTCTGACATAGAATTAATTCTTATTTCTGACGAATCACGTTAGATATATCCCCCTTTTGATAGAAACTTTGATGACCAAGAATCCTAGCCTTAATTTTTTCGTGCACAAACACAAAAACTTTATTCTTAGACCCTTCAAAACCTTAAGGTAACCCTAGATATGTCTACATACCCCCAATATTAGTAACACCCAATATATCATGAACAATAGATTTTGTTAAGCCATCCACCTCGTGCCCAAATTGGATCAAGGATTTACTGAAATTTATTTGTTGACCAGAAAGACGCTCAAAATCCTAAACGATATTTAAAATAACCTGAGACATATCTCGAGAAGCCTTACAAAATTGTTAGAACAAGCTGTAATTAGCAAACAATAGATGGGACACCGACGGACTACGACGAGCAACAATAATCCCAAAAATCCATTTTTGATCTTCTGCTTGACGAAGTTTCAAGATCAAGACGTCTGTACGCAAAATGAAAAGACAAGGAGAGAGAGAGAGGATCACCTTGTCGTAAGCCACGACACGGCAAAATCTACCCATGAGTACCATTAATGAGTACTGAATTATGAACCGAGTAGATACAACACATAACACAAGAGACCCAACGAGCATCAAAACCAAAATGGAGAAGCAAATCTTCCAAGAAATCCCACTCAACCCTACTATAAGCTTTGCTTATTTCCGTTTTAACAGCCATAAATTTTCCCCGCACAGACTTATTTGTCCTCAAAGCATAAAATATTTCTTATGCAATAAGGATATTATTAGAAATCAAATGACCTCACATAAACGCAGATTGCATTTTCGAGATCAAGGAAGAAAAAATCCTTTTCAACCACAAAAAAAACACCTTAGATATGACCTGATAGCCCATATTACATAAAATAATCAGTCGAAACTTAGAAATCCTTGTAGGCTGACTCACTTTTAGCACTAAACAAATATTTGTTAAATTTATATTTGAATCAAAAATCCCTGAAACGAGAAAGTCATCGACCAACCAGACTAAGTTATCCTTTACAACATTCCAAGAATTTTGGAAGAATACATCCGTTATCTCATCTAGACCAGGAGCCTATCCTGAATCCATTAAAAACAGTGCTCGGTGGACCTCTTCCTCAGTTGCCGGAGATAAAAGCATACGGTTCCACTCCGGTAAAATTAAAGGGGAAATACAATCCAATTCAGAACCAAAATCCATATGACCTCTAGAAGGAATTAGAGTCTTAGGATAATTAACCGCCTCAGAAGCAATATCCAATTCACGCGAAACCCAATTCCCAGATGAAGACATCAAACTAGTTATCTGATTCTTTGCCTGATGTTGTTTTGTCCGTGCATGGAAAAATTTTGTATTTTGATCTCCTTCCCGTAACCAATGATTCCTACTTTTTTGTTTCCAAAAAATTTCTTCATTAGCATACGCTAGATTGAGGGTCTCAGAGGCGTGACGAACATCCAAAACGAAACTTGAATCATCATTCTTCAAACTCTCTAACATACCTTACAATTCTCTATACGAGATCGTCCATGTGGAACAACAGACGCCCTCCACCTCGATATTTCTCGTCGACAATTAGCAAATTTATCTGACACTTTACACCTTCTTAATCTAGAATAGCGTGACCAACCATTAGAGATTGTAACTGATACACCTGGCTTCCCTAACCAACATTTATCAAAAATAAATCCAGTCCGCCTTTTATCAATATGACCTTGGGGAGCAACCAAAATAGGACGGTGATCAGAACCGATCATCTCCAAATAATGAATGGCACAATTCGGAAATAGAGAATGTCAGGCAAAGTTAACAAAGGCTTTTTCCAACTTACACTAAACTAAACCTGACTGACGCATCCTCCGCCAAGACCACGAATTCCCTAAACAAGGAAAATCAACCATACCGCAATTTCTAAGCATATCATTAAACGGGACAAAAGAACTTAAATGTCTAAGAAGACCTCTAAATTTCTCATGGTTACCTGAAAGCTCATTAAATTTCCGGCAATAAGCCATGGATTATCACGAGTTAAACTAAATCATGTTAAACGTTCCCAAACGCCGCCTCTAAGATGTTGTACCGGTTCGCCATAAATAAAAGTAACAAAATATCGATCACCAGCCACATCAAACAAAACATCAATCATATTCTTATTCTTATAATGTAAATCAACCAAAAGAGAATTACAAAAGATCAAAGCAATTCCTTCGCTAGTACCATAGGTTCCATAGAGATAAAATTATCATAACCTAAATTTGAAACCTTAATCTCTAAATAACCTATTATATTTTCTAGTCTCACTTAAGAAAATGAAGTTCGACTTTTTCCTAGAAACAATATCACGAAGAAAACCAAACGTAGACGAGCCACCAAGACCTTGACAATTCCAACAAAGATACTCATTCATAAAGGAAATGATAGAAATCAAGCCAACAGAAAACACCCTCTCCACCATCAGACTTAGTCGCAGCTCATGGTTTACCCCGCACTCCCTTCCTATTTGGAGAGAGAAACCCTTTGACCAAACGCTTTTGTGAACTTGCACCACGAAGAGTAACCGAACTCTTTTGAGGTTTCTTCCCTGACCTTCCTTGCTTAGATGTTGAAGTCATAACCACATCCTGAATAGCAAAATTAGTCTCACCTTCTGCCTTCTTAAACACTGTCTCCGAACCAGATTCCACTCGGAATCAAGGGAATCTTCGCCCTCTACATTAGTAGCAGCAAGCACCTGTGTGTGTACACCTATAGCAACAGTATTATCCTCCATCACTGTAGTGAAATCAGCTACCTTGTCGTCCACATTCTCCTCGTGAAAAAGCTTCCTATGAGGCTTAGAAATGCTTGAACCCGGAGGTGCATCAACCAGAGAGGAAGTGCCACCAGTTGCAGGCAACAGTGGTAGGCCCTGTGATGACGCAGTGATAGTCGTTGGACCGTCACCCGAAGAACCACCAGCCATCACCTTGTTCTTATTAAACACCAAACATGTGGATTCAGTCACACTAAGCCCACTTGAAGGACGAGAGGAAGGGAGTGGTTTACGATATGGCCAGTTAAGAAATCGACCATCCCCACCACCACCTGCCTGAAAGTGATCACCACCACGGGGAGACCGATCCACTTTCTGCCAATCATTAGAAGAACTAGCAGCTGCAGTTTTGTAACTAAGAGCATGATTAACCTCAAACATTAGATTTGTCCTCCTCTATCTTCAAATCTTTTTCCAACGAAAATAGACACTTAGATGAAGCATGACACAAACTTGAACAAACCCGACAATATCCAATGAGTTTCCCATATTCAAACTCAATTTTGACAAGCTCGCTAGGACATAATTCAATAATCCTCTCAAACACCAGAGGCTTGAGACCGTCAATCTCTACCTTAACCCTCCCATAATTCATATCGATTTCAAAGACTGATCCCAAAGCTTTATCGATTGCTTGAAAAGTTATATGAGCATGATACTGACCTGGTAAACCAAGAACATGGATCCAAAAGACAATCGAAGAAGGGAAATTGGAGTCAACAACCGGCTACCATCGAACTAGAGTCACCATCCAGTAGTCAAAATGAAAGGGATGCAGCTGAAAGACCTCCTCAATATCCTCCTCATTGTCGAAATCAAATTGGAACTTCCCGAATCCAAGATCCAAACCACAAACATGATTCTCCATTCTCCAAATTCTAGGGATGCGTAGTAAAAGAGCAGCCACATCCTGCTTCATAGGATTAAAACATCGACCCAAGAGAGTTTTGTCGAACCCTTTAATTAGTTCAAAATTATCAAAGAATGGAACTCGGATTTGAGACAAAGATGTGGACCAGATTTCGCCATGACAAAACAGAAACCAGAAGGCAAAGAGATATTAAGAAACGAACCCCGTGAACACCATAAGAAAGAAGGAACAAGAGAGGCAAGACTAAAACTTTTGTGACCTAACAATAAACACGAGGCGGTATATAAAGCCATGATATCGAGCTCCAATTTGTTGTTGGAACGGCAAACTCGGTAACGAATCAACACAATCCCGATTAGGTTTCGATCAAAATTTGAAATTCGAAAACCCAAAGTTCACAGAACCACCAAATCAAATTGAAATCCAATGGCACTTAAAAAGAAACACACAACCATAAATCAATTGGCAGCGAAGAACCAACGTTACGCACACGAATCAGAGAAGACCCAAGATATCCAACAAAAGCAGAACTAAAATCCAAGTAGAACCCAAAGAAATCACAGCCATGAAACAAGGACAATAGCAAAGGAAGAAGAACACATCCATTCCGAAGAGAAAAGAGAAGAAAAGCGAAAGTGGAAGAGAATAAGAAGAGAGACGATGATCGGAGAAGGACCAGAAATCGCCCTCGTTAAAGAGAATGATTCAATTATTTTGCATCTTACTAGTATTATATTCGATATTTTTTTAAAAAATATATCCTAAATAATTGAATATCCTAAACATACCTAAATATAAAAAAAAATACTTTAATACCTCAAAAATACTATAATCTTTTTCAAAAAGTTACCCAAAAATACCAAAAAAATTTAAAACCCTTATATATCTAGATGTATTTAGATCAATTGGGTATCAGTTTGACTTTGGATAGTACATAATACCTATTATTTTAGATCAGTTTTGGTTTGTTTCTTTGATTCTAGGTATTATGTTCATGCATGCATAGTTATATTACTAACCATTAATGAAACGTTTTGCTTCCTTGCTGTTTTTTGCTAATACCTGCATTTCTTTTGACCAAAACTAATTCCATATTGATTAAATAGTTAACAAAAAAATATGCATTAATAAGCAAACAACAAGAACTTAATATTTTAATAGTAAAAAGTTTCATTAACAATTAGTAATATAACTAATGTTAGAATGTTATATCGCATTTTTTTATTTCATAGTATTTATTTTCACACAATTTAAATTTTATAATATTGATTTTATTTGGAGAATATTTTTTAAATAACTTTGAGGGACTTTTGTACATTTATATTTGGAAGTTTTTTTTCTTTGCAAATAATGGTCATTTTAATGGTTTTATACATGCTTTATTTTAATGATTTTTTGTATATTGTGGTCACTTTACTAATTTTTTTGCATAATTTTTACTTAAATGATTCTCTTACAAATTAAGAAGACTTATGGTTATTTTGCAAAAAA
The DNA here is from genome assembly GCA_900406405.1 of Lepidium africanum. Lineage (NCBI taxonomy): Eukaryota > Viridiplantae > Streptophyta > Magnoliopsida > Brassicales > Brassicaceae > Lepidium > Lepidium africanum. The sequence continues at coordinate 10,765 of OVAX01000448.1, forward strand.
ACCTATTAGAAAACCAAATACAACAACTAGGGTACCAACTGGTACCAGTGGAATCAGAGGAATTATTTTATTCCTCAACTATTTTTTATATATGTTACCAGTTGCATTGAAAGAATTCTTTAAGAAATATTGAGTAATTTTTTTTTACTTTCTTTCTTTTCTTTAATATTTTTAGGCAGCTTTGCATGTATCTTAAATTTGTTTAATAGTATATACAATTAAATAAAAATATCAGTTCCAAATACAAATAACATATATATAAATATTTTCCGAATATTTCAAATATATGTTTGGTTTTTAATTCAATCAATATTCAGATTTTATTTTTTTAATACAAAATTATAGAGTTCATTCAGGTATTTTACTTGGTTTTAGTTTTGCATCCTTATAAATTTGATCAGCTTTCCGTTTGGATTTGAGAAATATATATATATATATATAATTGTATATCAAATATTTTTGATACACATTCGGTTCTCGATTTGGTTTAAGTTTGATTTTGATTTTTGAATACAAAAATCTAGATCTTATTCGGGTATTTAGTCGATTTTGATTTGGTATCCGAGTAATTTCAATCATCTTCGGTTTCGGGTTTGGGTTTGGTAAAATTATGCTCATAACTAATTATTTTAAAAATTGTATTAGTTTTTTTTTGTAAACAATCGAATCGACAAAGTCATCCCAACAAAATCTTATTAACTACCATATTTAGTTAGATGGAGTCGAACTCTAGTTACCTAAACTATTAACTCTGATATTTAATCACCAGACCAAAAGCAGCTCGACAAATATTATTATTTATTTTCAAATATTTTAAATACCATTTTATTATATAAGTTTTTTCTTATTAAAAATTATTTATTTAATCGGATTTAATTATACTTATTCTATTATTATTATTATTTAAAAATATTTAATAAATTCAGCTAGATTCCTCAGTTACCATTTAATTTTAACTTATCCAGCTAGATTCTGACAAAAGAAAAAAATTTCACCAAATTTCATATTCAGCTGAATTTAGCAGTTACTATTTAGTCTTTAAATTGTTAACATGATCTTGAGAAATAAAAGAAAAGAAAAGATTGTTAACATTATCTTCTATTTTTTGGTCAAAGACTTGATGTTCTACTTTCACCTCTTGATCAATACAGAGTACATATAGCTCATGTCTTGAGTTTTACACTTTGAGTTTGATTTTGTTTTTATCAACAAAAATTTTGATAAAATCCAACACATAATCGAAACTCTAAAATATATTACAGATTTTTTAAAGTCAAACTCTAGTATTATTCTCTATTAGATAGTTTATATTTAAGTCATTTAATATTTTCATATCCCTAAGTAAAAGTTAAGCTAACAAACTTAGTCAACTATTTATGATAGTTCAAGTTATAAATTTTTTAATCAAAACATATAGCATAAAATATAGTTTGACATTACAAATACTTTAGCTTTTAAGTAACTTTATTTTACTAAGCCTTTGACTGGTGATCATTTTATAAAAAATAATATAATTTAAGATAAATATAAAGTCTTGAGTGAGATATAAAATATAATATAAGATCCAAAAATAAGGTCTGATTTTTTTAATTCATATATTCAGTTGGTGATCATTTCATAAAGCATAATATAATTTAAGATAAATATAGGGTGTAAATGATAACAGTTGAATCTGGCTGAATGTGGAATCTGGCTGAATTCTTTTTTTTCTAGTGGAATCTAGCTGAATAAGTTAAAATTAAATGGTAACAGAGGAATTTGGCTGAATTTGGTAGAATTTAATATTTTTTATTTTTTTTGGTCAATTGACAAAGTCTCGATCTGTAACCTAAAACCAACTTCCTAAAATCCTTTTAAATCTTTCACCTATAGTAGGCGAGATCGAATATCCAAACCCAAAACTATTAGTTAGATCATCTAAACCATAAAGTAAAAAGAACGATGATCACATTTTGGATAACTAAACCCATCAAATACTCAAAATATTATTATATATTTTAAAATAACCAAAATATTTCAAATTATAGTTATAATCCAATAATATTAAGAATCAAACCGCAAGTTTGGTGCTCTAGTTTTGTTCGTCTTTCTAGAAAATCAGCTTATGATTTAGTGCTATAGCTTTGTAATCAACTCTATGAATCTCTTATGTACTATCGAGTTGACAAAAAGACCGAACCTAATCCGAACCCAAAATTTATCAAACCATTCAATTATAATTTCAAAATATCTAAATAGGTTTTGTATAGATAAATCCATAAGAACTGACCGATCTTGTCTGAATATCCAAATAATCAAATTTTCGTATATATATCTAAAATACTGGAAATATAATTTTATATATATATTTTACTTATATTTGAAATGATTGTTTATAAGTAATTGTATGTTTTATCAAAAAAAGTCCATTAATGTAAAGTAGATAAGTGTAAAAAACTAAAAACTATAAGAGATAACAAATATATAGTCTAGGTTTCCATAAAATTAGCACTTTACTACATAACTTTCTTTTTTTTACAAAAACGCTTATCATGTTTTTAACATCAAACTACTTTATTAAGCTATAATCAATAGCCTCTGAGTGGCATCGCTTTTCAAACTCTCTCAAACTTCGGTCTCTCCCTAACTTTCCCGTTTTGCTTCTCCGGCGTGCGGTGGCTCTCACCACATCCGGAAATGTCACCCTTGTCACTTTCTCTTTCTTAGCTTCTCAGGTTTTCCTCTTTTGGGTCTTGAAGGTTCTGCAGATCTGAGTGGTAAGACCAGCTTCTCGTTGGTGAGGTAGAGGACGACGACAAAGGAGGATGGAACCATGCGGATCTGGTCTTGAGGACACGGCCGGAGAAGCATCTTGGTCTGAGATTTCCATTTCCGGTTATAACTAAAAGATAGGACTCGGGTTATGAGATTTTTTTTCGGACTTGGCGGTGGAGATGGTTAATGAGACGGCGGTTTTGGTAGTCGACTTTGTCGAAGGATGACGAGTACGTATGTCACTATAAGGACGGCGGCGTATGTACATAGGAGTTTCCGACAAGCTTCAGATCTCCGATCTTGAATAAGAATTCCGATATGAGGACACAGTGTTTCTTACAAGAGATCGTTATGGTAGATCTGCCTTCCGCCTATTCCTTCTATTTTTCGCATCGCCGGCCTTTTTCTTAAGGCCTTTGAATTTAAAGCTTCCAAGGATCTGGTTACTCGTCGACTTCTCTTTGTGGAGCTGAGGTTTAGGTTTCTGTTCTGGAGCTGAGCTTTATAATTCACTTTATCCTTGATGACATGTGTTAACAGGTGGTTGTTGATCCATAGTTCGCCGGTCAACGTTGATTGAAGAAGGAGACGCGGCGCCATTGTTCTCGATCAAGGATTAGGTTTTCTTCAGTTTTGGGTCTGACTTCAAACCTTTGGGCTGCAAGATTTCTTTAAAGCCCATTAGAGTTTGGACTTGGATTGCATTTTATTTTAGATTTAAATAACCACAACTACAGTTCCTGCCCAGTGTTTTTCTCCAGGATTTTCACTGGTGTAGGCGCGTGTTTTCGGTAGTTGCGGGTTTTACAAGGCTCGGTCATCAAGATGTTTGTTTCTTTCGACAGAGTCCATGATCATCATCAACAACAGATGGATTCTACGTCAAGTTATGAAAGTTGTACCTGTTTGCTGGGTCTTCAATTACACTCCTTACAAAGCTTTTACTTTATCTCTTCTTACATAGAGAATTTTAAGGGTTATTAAGAGTCAATATCCTGAGTACTTGTATTTTCATAATGCCGATCTCCATTGTACGAAACATTATTAATACAATATTGTCGTTGCCAAAAAAAAAGAGATAACAAATATAAAAATGGAAATAAAAGAAAAAGTAAAAAAAAAAAATCCTCCCGATTCCGCTTGTCCAACTGGTGACAACAAACAAAATTAGTTGAAGAATAAAAAAAATTAGTCCAATTCAGCTGCATTTGTCGGTACTAGTTAGTACCATAGTCTTGAGTGAGATATAAAATATAATATAAAATCCAAAAATAAGGTCTGATTTTTTAATTTATACATATCCAACTAGTTGGCGGTGACACAATGGTAACAGTCGTTTTACAAATCCTTAAGTACCAAGGTTTGATTTTTCCTCAGTAAAAAGGTAAGAAAAAGTTAGTTTTTAGGAGATAGGTTTTGGCTATAAATTGGGTCTTGTCGATCAAATTATAAGAGTAAGGTTGACAAAAAGAAATCATATATATCTTCATATTTTATATATTAAAGCGAGAGACACTTTCATTTTGGACGTGTTATAAACTATAGGATAAAATTAACTTAAATTTCATAATTACCTTTAAAAATATGATTAAGGTGTTTTTTTTTTTTTTTTTTTGTCAACGATTAAGGTGAGTTTGGTTATGAATATTTATATAAACATCTAAAATAAATAAATATTTAATTGATAAAATTCCAGAAAAAGCTAAAATTTAATAAAAATATATCGGTTACAAATTCGATTATTGATTCGGTTCGGGTTTGGATTCAATTTTTTGGGAACATAGATTTAAAATTCATTTTGGTGTTTTATCGGGTTCGGTTCCTCTAATTTAGTATTTCAGTTTTTTTTATTTAAGATTTTTTCGGGTATTTTTGTTTCTTGGATAGAGTTTGGTTCAATATAAATCGAGTTCGGGTTCGAATATTTTTATATAAAATTCAAAATTAAAAAAATTTAATAGAAAAACTAAAATTTGGTTTATGATTTGGTCCGGTTTTGGTTCGGTTTTTCAAATACATATACTTAGGTCTCATTGGGATATATTGTCAAGTTCACTTCAGGTTTGATTCTTCTAATTCAGGTTAATTTTCATTTGATTTTTGGACATTTAAAACAATATTTAAAATATCAATACGAGTCTAAAAACCAAATACATATGAGTTGAAAAAATAAGCAAATTTTTCTATAAAGTGAGTATAATCTTAATATATATTGGATATATGTATATAGCATGTTTCAAATAGATATCTACAATAAATGCAAACTGGATAAACCCAATACCAGAGAAAAAATGCCAAAGGATTTAGAGACATTGAATTTAAAGAGAGATGACGACACTATTGAATAGAAAAATCATTTAGCCCATCATGAAATTTGATTTCCCGCTTAAGAAATTGGAATTTTCGTTGTACATTTTTGTTGACCATATATACGATCATATCAAACCTATAATACTAATTATAAATTGGGTCTGAATGTCAAAAAAGAAGAAGAAAGTACTAAAATAATGAAATTGGTATGGCTTCTTTAAAAAGGAAGATCACCACCGGCCCCAATGGCCACTAGAATAGGAACGTTACACACATTATGTCTATTAATTTCTTTTTGTCGTCTATTAAATAATCTATTTATTAATATTCACCTACCTCTATATATCTTCTCATTTATGTAATTTTATAACGTTTTTACTTATATTGGAGGGTAGGCGGTCGAAGTGTGGAAAAACAGAACCGTGAAAAATTGACCATTTGTGTTATTTGTGAATGCAAGTGGAATTATTAAAAGATTATAATGATGAAGACAAATGAACAGCTTGCGGTTCACATTAACAAAGAAAAGTAAAGATCAGTCTTCTAAACTGTTTGAGGTGAGATCACAAAAGTAGATGTAGAAATATTCTAAAGATGATTGATTAAACTGTTTTACCATCATCTACTCTTACCTAGATAATTATGTAAGAATCAGAAAAGTTTTCTATTTTTTATTCAAAAACTTTGAACTACAAACTAATTTTATGGTCTGCAAGCAATGTTACGAGAGCTTTCTTGTAATTTTTCATTGGTAAAGCCTATATTCCAAACTGGGTTTCATTTCTATTATAATAAAAAAGTAAAATTTGACCCACTAGTAAATCAGAAAGACCTCGGCAATGTCCATTAAGCCTCAACTAGAAGACCGGGTCCAGTGAGAGAATATAACGATGGAAAGGTTGCAACTTGAGTGTTTAGCACCTCTCTAACTATTAATCGTTCAAATATATCTCAAATACAAAAGTTCAAACCAATCATTCGAACTTGTCTCTCTAATCTTGTGGAAGCACCCATCAAACAATTAATATACCACCAATCTGCTGTTCAATAGTTTTCCTATATTTCTCATTGTAAATGCTGGAGAAAACAATAACATAAGTTAAAAGGTGAATAAGATAATCATATATCCTCAACACCAAACCATTTTGGTTTCACTCAACAATTCGTTTTGATTATTATTAAGATCATGATATTAAGCTTTCTACGAGACGAGTGCGAGAATTAAGATAAAAGATTTGATATTGTTCTTATATGCAAATACAATATCATTGAACTTTTCTGACCATTGTTTTAGCTGATTTACATGTTTCTTTATTACATAATTAAGTAGCATAACATACACCAACTTGTTTATTGCAACAACTATAAACTTAGTAGAAACCTTAAGTATGATGAGCAGATTTTGTATGTTTCTTCAGTTTGGAGATGATGACTTATCTTGATAAAGCTTTGGATTACGTGCTGAAACCCAAAGAAAAGCTCCAATTGCAAAGTCTCGTTTGTGAGCCAAATCACCATAAGTAGACAAACCATAATCTGCTAAAATCCTGTCGAGCTTCCACTCTGGCATGTCTTGGTAATCTTCTCTAGAGTATCTTGGGTAATGAAGAGGCATTCTAAACATACTTGCGTCATCGTTCTTGACATTTTCCACATCCATATATTATAACATAAGTTATACAAATAATCCTTTTTTGGTTGGTGTTCTTCTTCTTATGTGGCATGTGTTTGTGTTCTTCTTGAGGCTTATTTATATAAAGATGTTGAAGTGATGGTTTTACTCACACACTTAACGTGTGAGTTTTTGTCACACCGATTGGTTTGTTTATCTTCTCTAACACCTTTGTTAAACGCATGAATGTGTGGATAAACACATTAACTAGTTACAAATTTGAGTTATTATGAAGAAATTTTTGTGTCTAAAAATATTAATTTGTATTATTTATATATGATTTTTGTTACGAACTTTTACTTTTTAACATAACTTATTGTGACTCTGTTTCAATGAAATTGTTATTCGATTTTGTAGTTAATGTGATGTTTTTGTTAAGAATATACATTTGTGACAATTATATTGTAATTCTTTATACATCGTTACAAATTCAAATTAATATAATGATATGTGTTATTATGGTGAATGATAAACATAAAGTTATGATATGCATAAGTGTTTGTTAATCAACAATTTCGCCCTTCTGTTTTTGCCATCTGGATTAGTTGATAAATGATAAACCAAAATATATATATATATATATATATATCCTGTAGAAGTTTAGAATTATGCCCAAACACAAAAAAAATAAAAAGATCAAACTTTCAGAAAAGAAAAAAAAAAAGGAAATCAAACACAAAGACTGAGATTTCAAAACTCCAAAGAAGTAAACTGAAACTTAGAACTAATCTGCGACCTACTTCAAAGAACATATTGACGTCATAACTACATGAAATCTCGAAATGAGACCAGAAAAATAGGATTAGAAACTATATTAAAGACAAACAAAAAACCAGTATGGACATAACAAAACGTAAAAAGAAACCGATCAAAAGAGTCAGGCCAAAATAAATTGATTCTCTGGAAGGAAAATTAGACCTACAAGTAAAAATAAGAGAAAAAATAATCATTGTTCTTGAGTGATTGTAGATGTTCATCACAAATTTTCAGCGTTATCCGTTTCAAAAAAAAAAATCAGCGTTAGAAATCTATATATACTAAAAGTACAAGTTTAAGGTTTCCTAAGTCATCTACACCAGCAATTTCAACCTTATTTCTCAAGCTGCCACATCAGCAACATTTAGTAAAAACTTATTCTCAAAAATGCCACATAAACTACTTTTTAAATTAAATAATTTCTATTTTGGTCGAAATTCTAATTAAATGACTCAAAGCCAGTCTTTGCTTTTATAGGAAATTTCGAGAGTCTTTCACTTCATCATTAAACGTTTTCATTATGTGTGTTTAATAAGAATAGCAAAAGACATATAACTTAACAAATATTCGCAAAAGATATATAATGAGAAAATTGGGAAAACTATTTCAATCAAAACATATGTGTGGAGAACAATCGGTTGGCTTTCGGTGAACAGTGGAGCTATAAAGAGAAGATGCAAAGAGCTTTAACGAAAAAAGAGAGAAGAGATAAAGAGAAACGAGGATGAGGAAAAGTGTGGTGATGTGTGCTTTGTAAATTGTAAGTAGTTCTCTTCTGATGCAATTATATTGTGCACAATCATCTTTTGGTGTTGACTAATTAATTTTGTTCCCTTGCATTTCGAACGAACAATGGACAAGTTGAACAAGTCTTAAAAGATTGTGTCATACGTTCGGTTTCGTGAAGGTTTTTAGCTTATATTTTGGATTATTAGTGTTTCAAATCTTCACTGTATTGGATCATTGAGTACTCCGATGACTTCACTATATTAGTTGTCTAAAGGTTCTTTAATTCATCTCCAATATAAACCCAAACTTTTCCAGAAATTATTTATCAAAAAAGCATTCTCTTAGTAAATCTTACAAGTGTAAAAGTTTCAAATGATGCTACCTAAAATTCTCAGGATCTCAATGCCACTATATATGAATCTGTTTACCTCTGACTGACTCTGAAAAAAGTTTTATATTATTGCAGAAATACATTTATTCGAATTATAATTGTGTCAATGTATTCCAAGTACAAATTAGATTTGCTTCCATTTAAGTGGAATGAAAAAAAAACCTTAATAAAGGTGCTTTATAAAACTTATCTAAGTAATTTCCTAAATTTTCCTTATTTAGGGCTGATCTATTGAGACCGAAGAAGATGAGGTGGAGGGTAGAAACAGAGTTTCAATGGCTATGACATTCTTCTCAAAATTCATATAGTAACATTAATTGGACGGTCTTTTGAGTGTTTTAGATGTCCATGTTGCTCACCAGCTGGTATTCTTATGGTTGATACATTATAAACTGGTAGTTTTTGAAGGCACAAATCATATCGTTAACTAATATATCTAGGCATGTTACCTAAAAAGAACTCACGTATTCAGAAAATTGCATTTTTCGAAAAAGATTACGTACGAAGAGCCAAAATATTCTTGATATTTTGCGCTTTAAGAGCATAACGTCAGTTTGTTTTCCAGTTTCGACATATGAATGTTACAACTTGGACGTAAGAAGGGCGTGAAAGATTTATTCCTCTCACTTTCCTCTTTCCAACTTCAGATTTTGGAAATTTAGCATTTTTTTCATTTTAGTTAACTAACCATTTTTAAAATTTTATACAAATGACCATGTCATTACATCATTTTAAAGGTGAATGTTTGAGAAGAGTGTTAGACAATTATAAACACTTATTGGATAGTACAAAGAGTTTCACATATTTTGATTTTTAACAGTTTTCAAAGTTGAAACACTATTGTTTTCATGTATATGACTTTAATAAAATATTTACAAATACTTTCAAATGAAAAATATCACATAGTTGAAATCAAGTAAGTTAATACAGTTTTATGTTGGATAATATTATTTTAAAATAAAAAGGAAAAAGTATTAATAATTTACAAATACTTTACGTAAAATACAGAAATACTAAGATATAATAACATCTTACAAATACTTTACGTAAAATACAGAAATACTAAGATATAATAACATCTTTTAAACATAAAATTTAAACTTTTAATATTGTAAAAATAAACAAAGTTAAAACAAAAGTTTAATTTAAAATATATATATAAGATAAAACTAGCGTAGCCCCGTATAATCGTTAGTAGAAGAAAAAAAAAACAAAGCAAGTGATTCAGGCAAGCCCAAGTACTTGCCATTGCCTCCTTTCGTTTCAATGTCGAGCACAAGACCAAGAAGTCTCTTCATAATAGGATCAATCTGAGCACTAAAAGTCATATGGCTAAGCTCAGGTTCTTGTAGGTCCCACAAGATGACTCATTTGGTCTCATCGTCTGAGAGCCTGCAACGTGTCACTCAAAAATCATTGAACTAAAACCACACTTCTGCTTCTAGTAACTTCTTAACAAACTCATGGCTTAGATTCGGCCAGATTAGTTGTGGCTCAGATTTCGCCACGTATTGCAACCCCCACGTGATTTATCCTACGTGGCTACTCTGATTTTCCAAACAAATTATACGTTTTATCGCCTTATTTTTTGGAAGACTTGTAAACCAACCCCAAACTTATTGCTACTTTCGTAACTGGCCCTTATTAAATCGATCCACGTATAAACTATTTTTTTGTCTTTCCTTACCCATCATTCGTCAATATAACCAAGGTTGCTTCTAAAAACGCTTTCTAAAGTTAAGGCTTATTTTGGGAAATATATCCTTTAGAAAATGATATAATTGTATTTCAAGTAAAACTTTTGGTCCACATATTTCCAAAAGATATTTACTTGGCTTATAACATATCTTCCAAGATATATTCCAAAGAGATATTTTACTTGGCTCACATATTTCCACAAATAATAAAATAATAATCAATTATGCTTATAATTAAACTTATACTCTATGGGTTTCTCTAAATTTTATATTACTTTCACCTCAAAAAAAACATGGTGAAACATATAAAAATATTACTAAGAAATATGATGTATGTTAATGCTTATGAATAAAATTAAATATAATCAGTACATATTTATGAAAAAGTAATCTATTACAAATAAATAATAAGGAAAAAAACTTGGATTTGTAGCATAGGGGTTATTTCGGTAACAAACTAAATATGGGGATTAAATCGAAGATTTGAAAAGTAAAGAGGTTTATTTGGAAAGACAGCCTTTTTCTTTCTTACGGAATAAGCCCATCAACCTCGCAGTCTATATACATACATATATACACATATCCTTCACACGTCAACTTCTCTGAAAACTGATATTTCCCTCATTCCTTGTTTCCTTCTGCTTTCTTCATTCGTCAGGTTTTTCACACTGAAATGAATGGCGAGGGAAAATCGGAGACTGGAGCTTGCGCCGCTGTTCCAAAGGAGGCGGAGAAGGAGGAAGTAATAGGCCAGAGATTAGTGTACATGTGGGGCTACTTACCCGGAGCCTCACCGCAACGGTCGCCTCTGATGTCACCGGTCGAGGTGAAGATTCCATCGGCAGTCGGAAGTTCCTGGAAAGATGTCTCCGGCGGTGGATGCGGTTTTGCAATGGCTACTGCAGGTTCTTGCTCTCATCTGTCTATAACGATTTTTCAATCAGTTAGCAATTAGAAGTTCACATTCTCGAATTCTTTAGGATTTCACAATGTATCTGATTGTTGAATGGTTCAATCGAAATCATGAGCGATATTGAGTTGAATGAGATTGTCTTATTTTGGATATGGTTAATCAGACTCAGGGAAGCTAATTACATGGGGTTCGACTGATGATCTAGGTCAAAGCTATGTGACCTCTGGGAAGCACGGGGTTAGCTTTCTTAACACTTATCTTCTGCATTGTGTGAATTTGGATTTTTGGTTGTGAGAACCTATGTTACAGTCTTACTAGAATTGAGTATACTTTATGAATTTTAGTTGCATTTCCTACTTTATAGGAAACTCCAGAGCCTTTTCCTCTTCCTTCAGAGGTTTGTGTACAGAAAGCTGAAGCTGGATGGGCACATTGTGTGGCAGTAACGGGTACTGTTTCATATCTGAGTAAGCTTTGACCACATATGTTTCGAAGTTCATAAGTTAAATGTTTTAGAACCTTTTTCATGGATAAAGGGAACCATGAAGTTTATACATGGGGTTGGAGGGAATGTATACCCACAGGGCGAGTGTTCGGACAGATAGATGGAGATTCAAGTGAAAGAAACATTTCGTTCTCGGCAGAGCAAGGTGAATTTCCTTTGCCTGTCTTTTCATTGTCGCTGCTCTTAAGTTTGTTTTGGATTTATATTCGAGGATGAATGTTATAGATGGTGTCTCTTCTCTAGTGAGCCCCAGTTACCAAGGGAAAAAATCTGGTGGTGGAACGTCTTCTCAAACTGAAGCTAGAGGTGGGGCTGAATCAACAAAGAAAAGACGGATTTCACCGTCAAAGCAAGCTGCTGAAAGTTCATCACCGTCTGATAACAATGACCTCTCGGCATTGCCTTGCCTAGTATCGTTAGCGCCAGGAGTTAGGATTGTCAGTGTTGCTGCTGGTGGTCGTCATACTCTAGCATTATCAGGTGAACCTTTTCAGCATCTCGAAATTGCCATGCCCTTAACGGGGTAAATTGGTTATGACTTTTGTAAATATCAGTGGTGGTCTCCATTAAGCTGAAGAGCTTCTGGTATTCTATAATAAACACTTGATGTATTCTAATTTTCTCTGAAGTCCAGATATTGGACAGGTGTGGGGTTGGGGTTATGGCGGAGAAGGACAGCTTGGATTGGGCTCTCGTGTACGGCTAGTGTCTTCTCCTCATCCTATTCCATGCATTGAGCCTTCTTCTTATGGACAAGGCACTGTCTCTGGTGTAAATATGAGTTCAGAATTACAATGCGGCCGAGTTCTTGGAAGTTATGTAAAAAAAATTGCATGTGGAGGTCGACACAGTGCTGTGATTACAGGTATCGATCTTTTCATGTTGCTTCTGTGGCTACTACTCTATCCAATGAAACGAAGATTTTAAGATCATAACTGAAAACCATGCATTTCGACCTTGTATCAGTATTTATGCTCTGTTACCCGAATATGAATGTTGATCTCCTTTCTCTACATTTCCTTGGTTAAAGTTCGCTTGTTATGTGTCTTCTTGGAGTATTTTACAAAACTATGAGCAAGCTCGTATATGTTTGACCCTTTAACCTGAAAAAGATAAACATATGTTATCTAACGCTTTTTCAGAACAATAATTGCCTTGCCATATAATATAAATGAATTATAACTAATTCTTATGGGCAGATACGGGAGCACTCCTTACATTTGGTTGGGGGCTTTATGGACAGGTAAGCACGACATATCCTTGGCTTTTCTTTGTCAAATTATATGCTCGAAACTTAAATAAGTTGTGATATTTGCTTTCGTCTGAAATCACGTGTTTGTGGTCTTGGCAACTAATATTGAGGAAAGCTTAATCATCATTGTGTTGAACTAATGGGGAGCTTGTCAAGAAGATATTCTAGATATATCAAACACATAGATGTAACATAACATTCAGGTTTAATCAATCATGTAATTAAGAAAATAGTGCCAGTCTGTATTTAAGATAAGATTGCAAAGGATAAACAAAATTCTCTCTTGCTAAACATCTGCAACTAACATTTGCACTTTGTTCGGTTATATGGTCCTATGGAAGTAATTGGAAATTCTTTCTACTCTCTGAAGTGTGGCCAAGGGAGCACAGACGATGAACTAAGTCCTACATGTGTATCATCTCTGTTGGGAATTCGAATACAAGAAGTGGCTGCAGGTCTATGGCACACAATCTGTGTTTCCTCTGATGGTGATGTTTATTCGTTTGGTGGAAACCAATTTGGCCAGTTAGGTACTGGTTGTGATCAAGCAGAGGTAAAATCTTGAACTATATTGTTTCCTTGGCACTATGATTGTTTGTGAAGGGACTGCCACTAAATTTGAAATCTGTTTAATCCTTCAGACTCTTCCAAAATTGTTGGAGGCTCCAAATTTGGAAAATGTCAATGTAAAAACCATCTCCTGCGGCGCTCGTCACACTGCAGTAATCGCAGATGAAGGGAGAGTTTTCTGCTGGGGATGGAACAAATACGGGCAGGTAAAAAGCAGACTATACAGTAAATTTTGTTCCATATATGTTCGTAGTTACTAATGAAACAGTTTGTGTCTGAAACAGTTGGGTCTAGGAGATGTGATTGATCGGAATGCTCCATCAGAGGTTAGAATCAAAGACTGCGTCCCCAAAAACATTGCATGCGGTTGGTGGCATACTCTGCTTCTAGGCCAATCTCATCTCTGAACACACACAAGACATTGACACAACCCAATTTTTGTTAGGGTTTATTTAGAGTAAAGTATCAGATTTTTTTGTATGACATTTTTTTATTACACGTAGAGATATAGCATTGTACATACAGCAGCAGAAGCAGCATTTTTACTCAATGTAACTCTTGAGTTCTATTAAAACTTTAGAAACGAAAAAAAAAAAATAGTACATGACTAGTTATGGGCAAGGCACACATAATTTAAAACCCAATTACTTAAAACGTGAAGAATAGAAAACCGAACAATGAGATTCATCACTGACCCCATAATGTCGTCTTCTACCTTGGGAGGTAGCTAAGTCCGTACGAACCGCTTAATTATTTGGAGTTAGGTAAATGTGGCGTTAATATGGAGAAGCTTCATGATGATTTCATGGCGAGCATCCACTTCCAAACCAAAGCTGAAAGAGATCCAATGCCATTGAGGATTTTGGGATCTGAAAGTTGAAACTCTGCTCCGAACAGTAAGATCGATTTTCCTGAAGATCACTGACTCTCAGTTTACCAAAGCCGCTTGTTGAATTGGCTGATAAATTTATGATCACTCTCATCGGCAGGACCGTTCCGAATAAATATAAAGCTTTGTGTCATAAAATAAAAACATGACGAGAAAAAAAAAGTTTGGGTTCTAGGTGTCAAATAAATTTGTATAATATTTTTAAAATAAACATTTAACTTTTTGGGATTTTTAATTTTTCGCGCTTTAAACTTTTTTAAATGAAAGAAGTTCTTAAGACTTAAAGAAAAACTGTATTAAATTTTCAAAATGGACCTTTACTTTCGTGCAATCATTAAAAAATCCTAAGATTTAAAGAGAAAATGGTAAAACTTTAAGAAAAAATGGTAAAACTTAAAGAAAAAATGGTATGATATTTTTAAAATAAGCCTTCAATTTTTTTGGGCCATGTGACAGATTTCATGTCACATGTACTAAAGCACGACCCTGCTCATCAGGTACTCATACACTATTGAGTCTAGGAATTCTAGCATTTGAGTGTGCGGATCGGTTATTAACGGTTCGGTTAGTAATTACTAAACCACCGGTTTTAGATAATTGGGTTTTCTTAAATCAAATGAAACCAAAGCCAAAGAACCAAATCAATTTATGTTTTTTTATAGGGGAAAAATGTCACTTTACTGAAAATTGTTGATGTGGTCGATTTAACTTTGAACTTTGCTTCTTCTTTTTTTTTGTCGGGCCACAACTAGCTGGTCCAATAGTCTAGTTCCTACATAATGTAAACGGTGAGACTCGATTCCTGGATGAGCAAGTGCGCCTGCCATTTAGTGGACTTACTGCCGGCCACTGGATTAAAAGCCACTTACACCCTGAACTTTGACTAGGACAATTGAACCTTCGGATAAACCTAAATCGAAATTTACTCTGAAATCAAAAGCAAAATTGGTTTTTGCAAGTTCGATTCATTTCTTATCTTAATTTTGAGGAATCCCTAATCTTGATTTTCTTTTTTCTTTCAAGAATAAGCTAAAATTCGTCAGTTTGAAATGTTGTCTTCCATACTTCAAACCGACAAATTTGCGTTTATTCTAAAAACAAAAGAGAAAATCAAATTTACGAGTTCTTCAAAATGAAAATAAGAAGTGAAAAGAACTTCCAAAAACCAATTTCGCTTTAGATTTCAGAGTCAATTTCAATTTGGGTTAATCGAAAAATTTAATTGACTGAGTGTTGAATGTTTGTTCAAAAGTCAAAAATAAAAAAATTGAAGGTTTAATGAATTACATCTGAAATTCTAAGGTTTAAATGGTATTGTTTAATTGACATTTTTCCAATTTTTTTATAAACTCAAAATTTCTTCGTCTCGAAGAACTTTTTTGCCGGTGAACTTTTACGTTGGCTAGCGAATCACGATTAAAGATTGAGGCAGTCAAAGCTGTTGATATTATTGAATTCACTTTGAATTTGAAGATAGTTTCGGTATTTGATACATTAGCTCCCCTCTCCAATCTAATTAAGGTCTGATTTGTTTCCTGAAATTAGATTTTATGCTCAATTTGAGATTTCGTGAGTATAGATTTTCAATTGGGTTCCAAAAACGTGATTTTTTCAATGATTCCTGTCTCTTAGATTCTAGAATTGAGTTTTTGATTTATTCTGCTTTGGTCACGTTGCTTCGATCTCATTGTTTGATTCTTATTATCAGTATAACTAATGATGGGAATAAGCAAAACGGAGATCAATTTGCGGAGACTGCTTTCCGCTGCACCTAATCAGCAAAATCACTCAAAGCTTATGCATGTAAGTCTTTTGGATCTTCATGTTATTATACTTATTAGTTTTATGCTTATGACATTGAAGGTAAAATGTAGTTTTGATGTTGATGTATGAAACATTTGCAGTATGTTGCTACTTTGAGGGAACAATTAGAACAACTCTCTGAAGAGAAGACCCCTGAAGGGCTTCCCAGGTTACCTATTGCCTGAAAATGATTTTTAGCTTTGCAATTACAATCTTCCACAGATTGATATGAGTTGAAACCTCTATTTTGATTAACAGTTATCTGCTTTGGTGTTTAATAGTTAAGAAGAGCGATATCAATTTCTAGTATCAAGGATCCGAGTTTGTTTTCAATTTCTTGGTTATATACTCGTTCAAAGTAGACATTTTGTTTCCACTTGTTTCTAATGTCACTTGGTTTCCAAGTAGAATGCGCTTATCTTCTACTTTGATCCCTATTTCAGAGTTACCAAGGCTAAGGTGAATGAGTATTATGAGAAGATTGAAGCTGTTGCTTCAAAAATAGCTAAAGTAGTAAGTCACCGCAACCATAAAGAGACTTTTACTTTCAATTCTAGAGTTGAGAAACTAGGAGGGACAATTTTATATGGCTCTAGTTTATATGATGTTTTCCTACATATTTCCCCATTTCTTCGTAGATGCGTTTGACATCAGGAGTTGTTTGAAGTTTCTTTTCACTTCCCCTTGGGTTAAGTTCTTGGAGTCCACATTGTGCTATTTTCCTGCATAGAACCATTTCTTAGTTATAAGTATTTCAAGCTTTACTTGTACCAAATTGTTGAATTTTTTTTCAAACTTACAGCCTGACACAGAAGTGGCTGTTGAACCTTTTGTAAAAGATTCTACTAGTGAGAGCTCTCCAAAAATAGAAGACGATCTACGAAGCCCTACTTCTCCACAGCTAAGAAGAAGAATTGTGTAAGCAGATTACTTGACTTGCATACTTCCCCACTTGTAAAAATTTGCCTTTATGTCTTACTAGCTTCCTGGATTGAGGTAGGCATGCAAGTTCCAAGGAGCAAACCAATGATGCTGATTCATCAAAGCCAATAAAACTAGACACCGCAGCTCAAGCGCACATTGAAAAACACAGGTAGTTTCAGAGGTCACCGAAAAGAACTAGGAACTCATTTGATCTATCCACATTTTCTTTAATAAAAGCAAAATAATTCCGACGAGTAAAGCTGGAATCTTTTGAATTTAAGTTGAATATTCCACTTCATGCCTTATTGGTGAATCATTTGATGACAGAAAGCTTCAGGAGGATTTAACCGATGAAATGGTGGTACTTGCTAGACAACTCAAGGAGAGAAGTCAAGCTATAAGCCAATCTGTGCAAAATACAGAAAACGTAAGATGCTAACCTTTTTCTCACAAAACCCATTATCAATCAACATCAAAGGCATAAAAGAAGAACCTATATGGGTTCATATATTCTTTTAACTGGCTTCATTGGTATTAACATTTTTTTTTGTGGATTTATTTACTAAAGATACTTGACTCTACCGAGGAGGCCATTGAGCAAAGCTTAGCGAGCACAGGACACGCAACCAAAAGAGCCACAAATATATATTCACAGAGCTCAAAGACGAGTTGCTTCCAATGGCTTCTGATCTTCGCCATGACCTGTGTGTTCATAATGGTTGTCTTGTTGATCCGAGTCACATAGTAAATGGTTTCAAGTGTAAACCAAATTAGTGAAATTTTAAAGAACATTTTCAGTCTATCTTACAGTTTGTTAAAGAAAGTTTGCTTTGACTTTTGTAAATTCCGAGTTGGATAGATAATACGATATATGTAATGTAACAGATACGCTAACTTGTTTCTGAAGAGATATTTGGTTAACCGAAATGAAATTGAATTCCGGTTTGGTTAAAATTTGCTGCCGGTTTGTTTTTTTGTAAATAAAAAAAAAAAACATGTAAAGTTGATCATGGTCTAACTTAGAACTCATAAACCCTAGAAATTAGTCAAAACCCCAATCACAAATCTTGCAACGGCCATGGGTCTCGCTTTGTGCATTCGAAGGTCAGCTTCTAGTTTAGCTTCCGTGTGTGGTCGTCTGGCTAAAGCCCAAGCCAGCTCCGTCTTCGTCAATCGTTCGTCTCTTGTTCCCAGGCCATCTCTGCTTCGCCCCTTCATTTCTCGTGTCTCTCTTTATTCGACGGCCACTGAACGATTAAAGTCCGATCAGACTCTTGTCCAAGTGATTGACTCTGAGCTCAACGATATTTTTGAAGCAGATAACCAAGATGTGGTAATCTCTCGTTTCTATAACTTCATTCATATTTAATGAAAAATGAGACTTTGGTTACTCCCAGAATCTATCATTTTGAATGACAGAAGCAGTGCTGAGAACTTGGACTGATTCTGTGTCTTTGCTTACCGAATAGAAAAGCTGTAAATGGGATTCATGGTTGAATATAAGTGAAAATTTTGTAGATTCAACAACTTATCTGTTCTTAGATTAATGTGTTTTTTTCAGAAGTCTTGACTAAGTTCCATACATTTTCGATATTTGATAATGTCTTCACAAGCATGGGTAGGTTTTTATTCAAATTTTCATTCTGCATTGACGTAAATTACATAAACTTGAATTGATTTCCGGATTTGAGCTTTTGAAAGCGTTTATGATTTCTATTTATCAACAATTTGTATCTTGTAGGTTGAAGAGACAACAGTCTCTGATGACTTTCCTTTCGAAATAGAAGATAATCCTGGACACCGGACTGTGACGTTGACTAGAGAATACAATGGAGAGCAGATCAAAGTAGAAGTAACCATGCCTGGTCTTGCCATGGATGAAAATGAAGATGATTTGGATGACAATGAAGATGGTGATGGTCGTAATGAAAAAGCGAACGAATCAAGCATTCCACTAGTTGTTACTGTGACCAAGAAGAGTGGAATTAGCCTGGAGTTTAGCTGCACTGCCTTCCCTGATGAGATTATCATAGATGGTTTGTCTGTGAGCCATCCAGAGAATTCTTCCGAAGAACAGTTGGGTTATGATGGGCCGGATTTCCAGTAAGCAACATGATATAATATACTAACTGCCGTAACCATGGTAATCCAAAAACTCAAGTTCTTTCTTTCTGTTCACTTTACAGAGAACTAGATGAGAATATGCGCACATCGTTCCATAAGTTTCTCGAGGCTAGAGGAATAAAAGCAAGCACAACAGATTTCTTGTATGAGTACATGATGAAGAAAGATAGCAGAGAGTACTTACTATGGTTGAAGAAGCTCAAAAACTTTGTCCAAGATTGAAGAGTAAGAGCAAGTGCAAGATGTTCAATGTTGCAGGTTTTAATGTAATGACTTGTGAGTTCTCATGGGATTTTAATTCGAGTTTGAATATTTCTTTGTTAACGTCCATAGATAATAGATTAGAAGGAACATAATTAATTCTTCATGGAAAATAATAGAAATTGAAATGGTTAATCAATGGTTTTTTATATTTTATAAGGAGTTTTTGACATGAAGATAAATAAATACTTTACTATAATCAAACACCATCTTACGTGAAGGGGGGCCTTCTTATGTTGGTGCAATCCTCAAGGAACACTAAATCCTATTGTACCAAAAAGTAATAGAAAACTTCAAGCATAATAGCGAAAACATAATATGACATGAGCAGTCCAACAGAGATAATTAGATCCCATTCTCCACTGCCTCTGTCCTTTTTAAGACAGGAAGGTCCTTATGGTTGTAAACGATTCCATTGTCTCCATCCACAACTTGTCCTTTACCTCTCAGTATCCTGTCATTCATCACCACAACCATTTAAACTTCACAGCTTTTTATAAATCAATCAATGAACAAAGCAAAAAAAAAAAAAAAAAAAACAAAATTGTACCATCTAGTTGTCAATAGTCCTTCGACTCCAACTGGACCACGGGCATGAATTCTGCTTGTGCTTATTCCCACCTATAATAAGAACAAAACCACATTGGCCATTCATTCATTGAATCTTCTCTAATCATTTGGTTTATATGTCTCTCTCTTCCTTACCTCAGCACCAAGTCCAAATCGGAAACCATCACAGAATCTTGTGCTTGCATTATGGAAGACAGCAGCACTGTCAGGAACACGCATATGTTAAAGAGTTAGTTTTCAATATAAATTACAACCTCAAAACCTTCTATGGACTATAAATCAAAAAGCATAAAATTATGAGGTATATTACCTGTCCACTTGGCGCAGAAATATCTCTGCGACTTCCCCATCTTCTGTCACTATGCAATCAGTGTGTGCACTGCTCTCATTACATAAGACAAAAAAGTGGCCACACTAATTTTAAGCACATGAAAAGAATACAGAGCGGTAGGCCCTTTGAAAACTTTGTGACGTTACTATGACTTGAAGTCAGTATATTTCTACCTTCCATGTTGGTGAATATGATCTATAGCACCATATACGCCATCTACAATTTCAACGGTGCAGGCCTTGGAACTGTACTCGTGATGAAATGATTTTGTTTCCGGAATGTTCAGTTTAGAACTTGCTCTTGGCCCACCATACAAAGTGACACCTGCAAAACAAATTCTCTTTGAATTACTATTTATGGTTTAACATTAACTATAGAACAACAGTTGTAAAGATAATATCTAGATTGAAAGATCGATCCAATAAACTACTATTCTCACCCTTGTTTTGCAGGACATAAATGAGATCACTGAGAAAACCATTCTGCTCCAAATCCTTATGTACAAGAAGGGTTTCCTGTTAGGAAAATAAAAAGAGAAGATGAAGTAAGAGAAGAAGTAATAAGTGAGCCTAAAATGAAATCACTTTGAATAAGTGAAAAGTACTGAAAGAGGTAAGAATCTCTAACCATCGCATTACAGGCTGCTGGATAATCCAACTTTGCATCAGAAACAATGCGCTTTGCCATGTCCAGTTTACAAGACTTATCAACATATACATGACAGATTCCATCTAGAAACCCCCCAAAAAATAAGCCGTGTTCTCTTTAGGCCAATCCAACTTATAAACTTAATGGAACTGAACTTATAAACATACCAGCATGGCCTAGCACTGGTATTTTCGTCGAGTTTTTTATCTGAGAAACAAGCTTGTTGCTGCCTCTTGGGATCACAAGATCAATAACATCATCAAGCTGTAGCAAAATAGAAATGGTGGATTCCAGTTTAAGTAAAAAGAGCTAATCACTTCTGGTGCATATAAGTATCTACTTACCTTGAGCAAATCAGGAATCTCCTCTCTCGAAGTCACAAGTCCTATGAGTTTACCTCCAACAGTTTTCGGAATTGCATCAGTGATCACCTGTGAGTTCCCCATGTATTTCAAAATTAAGCCACATATATTTTGGGAATCAAGCAAATCACATAATCCAATCTATGAAAAATGATGTTGATGTACCTTGTGTAAGATTGCATTTGATCTACGAGCCTCCTTTCCACCCTTCAGTAGAAGACCATTCCCACTTCGGATTGCTAGCGAAGCAATCTGTTTTATTTAATAAAAGAAAATGGTGGTCAGCGACCAGAATTCACATCTAAGAGCGTAAAGGAGAATGACGTGTGATATACCTGAACAAGTGCATCAGGCCGGGATTCAAAAACAATCAGAAGAACACCTATTGGTGATGAGGTCTTTTCTAAAATAAGACCATCTGCAACCTGTTACAGAATTTTGCATGTTAATAGGAGGAAGCTTGACATATATGAGGAAATTTCTTCCCTTTATATGAATCATAGTTTGAAAATTGATGGTACACGACATGTATTGAACTCATATTACCTGAGTTTTCTTTAACACACGGCCTATTGGATCTTCCATTTCAGCTAGCTGACGAACGGAAGCTGCAAGGCTTGAGATCTATCAAGCACAAAACAATGTAAAAGCAGATAAAATATATGTCACATAAACAAAAAAAATGGTGCAATAGTTTTTTCACACAGTATTACCTTCCCAGGCTTCATAACTAGGCGAGCTACCAAAGACTCTTCATATCCAGCTTCTTGTGCTGCAGCAACATCTAAGTCATTTTCAGCTTTAATTGTTTTCTCATTTGCTTCAAGGGCATTGGCAATATCGAGTAGAATTTTTTTCCTATCTTCTGAAGATAAGGCCTGTAGTCATATTGCAAACAAGTTGAATGACACTCACATGACAAAAAACAACTTCTGATTAACAAACTGAGTTCACTTGCATCGAAACATTACCTGAAGCTTTCTTGAGCTTTCCCTTGCAGCAACTGCCATGTCACGAGAAGTAGTATCTATGACCGGAGCCCACAAATGAGCATCTTGATGGAACAGAGTACCAACACGCAGTCCTCTAAGGACTTTCGATATATTCTCAGCTGCATACCCACTTCAAAACATATAGCAAGAATATCACAATTCCATCCAATATTATATTTTTTTAGCTTTTAAATTGTGAAATTCAGGGGAAGACAGGCTACTAATATTCAGGGGAAGAAGCTGATTCTATAATTTGAGCACGTGGTAGGAAAAAAATATGCAGTAAATGAGCAAACTTCAACAGGGCTGTAATCTTGAGACGTACAATACCTCTTATGTTATTTCTATATTTTATACCAGAATAAGTTTTCTTTAGTGACAAAAAAAAAAAAGAATAAGTTTTCTTTTACCTGTTTCCATGTGGACGACTAACAAATTTTACAAGTATTAACTATGCACTAATTTCACAGAGAATGAGTATGGAAGTAAAATCTACCTTGTGATGATAACCGGAATGCCACCATAAGCTGCATTAACAGCAGCTTTAACTTTTGCAGTCATACCACCTCGTCCTAGTTTGGACTTTTCGCCAAAAGTAATCTCGTCCTGGTGTTTTTCTTTAATGAATGTGTGGATTAACTTTGAGGTAGGGTCACTTGGAGGGCCAGTGTAAAGACCCTCAACATCACTTAGAAGAATCAAAAGATCAGCTTTCAGCTCTAGCGACAGAAGAGCAGCTAAACTGTCATTATCCCAAAATATACCAGTAGAATCCTGCGAAAGTTTAAGTACAGAGAAGCTATAAATTAAACTACAAGATTAGGAGGAACTAGAAAATTACTCGATCCAAGTTTCATCTATTGTCAATAGGGTAACGCTTAGGTGTATCTCTTATCTCCAGACGCAAGAGAACTCGATGTCAAAGAGCAAAAGAAAGGCAATGAACCAACCTTGTAGGGGGCTCTGCGAGTGCTTATAGCATCATTCTCATTGAAAACTGGAATAACCCTCATTCTCAGCATTGCTTTGACTGTTTCACTAAGTTGCTTCCTGAAATCCTTATCTCTAAAACTGCTATCAGTCACCAGCATTTGAGCCACCGTCACATCCAACTAACCAAGAAAAGGGATGCGGACGCAACACAATCAATATTTGAAATGCTTGCCAATAATCAAGATATATCCCTCGCCTCCTAAAAAAAGGCGCATCACCTGATCAAACATAGTCTCAAAATAAGCCATGAGGCTGCTCTGTCCAACACCAGCACAAGCCTTCCCATCAAGTTCCATTTGTGGCTTCTGAAGATCTGCAAAGCTGAAATTTATAAAGAAAAAGAATCAGCACAGAAATATATAAAAAACACATATATAACAGTTCGTCACATTTCCCCTGAGACACAACTCAAGCATTTGAGAGGAACACTGGAAGGAAAAACTTAAGGCTTGTTTCCATCACATAACCTGCTGTTGACTAATTGTCGGTATCGAAGCCTTTGGCGACCAAGACCAACCGCACCAGATGACACCAAAATAACCTCAAATCCATCCGAGTTTAATTCCGCAAGCTGACATTATATTTGTTTAAGGAATTAATTAAAAGGGACGAGCAGATACACAAAGTCCTTCAGAAACCTTTTTTTCGACTCTGTTTCAAAGTAGAAAGAGCATAACCAATATCGTTGAATGAATGTTCATTATATCAAAATACCTGCTCACAGATTGCTCCTAAACGCCCAAGAGCCAATCTTCCACCTTTCCCAGTAACAACTGCAGTCCCAACCTGTAGATAATCGAATTCAGAGAACAATAAACATGAAATCAATCAGAGATACAAAAGGATAGTTAAAACAGTCAAATTAAGGGAGCATCAAAGATTTCGGAGAAGTTTCAATTAAGAAAATTTTAAAAAATTAAAACATGTATTTCTACATTTTCCAGATTTCTCCGCCGCCAAAAAGCTAAACTAAAGAAGCAATCATTGGAAAGTAAGGATTAAGACACAACCAATTGACATAAGAAATAACGCAGACTTCAAAACTATTGAACGAAACGCCGATAAAAAGTCAAACCCAGAAAAAAAGAAAAAAAGCAGAGAGAAAATGAAAAACCTTGACGACGATACGTTTGACGTCCTTGGTGAAAACGCGTGAGGGGTCGATCTCGGCCATAGTTGCCAATCAAAACTGGGAAAAAGGAATAAGTCAGCTCAGTGGGATTCAGTGACCAACACGAAGAAGACGTGAATAAGGATAATCGGTTGAGGAGATTCAATTGTGAAGAAGCAACTGGGTTTTTAAGAGCGAAGAAATTAGTTGATATTGTCAAATAAACCCTTCAGCTTTTCAAAAACAATTAGTTATAATCCAAGGTTTTAAAATTGGTTTTTAGAACCCAGGTTTTTTCTTAAATGCAAAAATAACAGAACCGTATTAAACAATTATATGCCAAAACAATGATCGCTTATCAATAGATGCGTCTATAGTTTTTGACATTATAATTTTGTTGAATTGAAGATATTTTTAATGTAATTTGTTTGGTGTGATTATTTTGTTGTCTGTTGTTTATAGCAAATAATTGAGAACCACTATGTAATTATATTTCTATCACTTATTTTAATAAAAGAGATGACTTAGTATAATACGAGAAAATTCTTTTACGACTAAAATTGTTGAGAATTTTTATAAGAAAAATCCTTGTAAATATTAAACATTTTTTTACTTTTTAATTTGCTAGTTGTTACATATTCTATGGATATGTTCTAAAATTACTATCATTTAATATTCAGTTTGTGTGTTTTTTTTTTTTTTTTTTTTTAAATGGGTGATACTTGAATCTTTTATAGAAATATTTAAGCTCAGTCACTACAATAAAACATTGAGTTAACAACGCTCAATTACGATGTTTTAGAAACGTCATAATTTGGGGACGTTTTGCCAACATCTTTACGTCTAAAAGTAGTTTCGTCGTAAAGGTGTTGTAAATTTACGTCATAAATTTTCGTTGAAAAAACGTTGGTAATTTACGATGAATTCATAACGCATTAACATGTTTCAAATGATTCGTCGTAAACACGTCTCCATTTTGCAACTCGGTTACGACGAAACAAATTTACAACGATTTAAAGACGAATTTTAAAATTTGATAAACGCATTTTTCGTGATACATAATTGTTTTTTAAAAATCTAAAATACATCGTAAAAACGTCTTGAAATATTTATATTCGTCGTAAAAACATCTCTAGGTTGCAAGATGTTTACGACGAATGCTATTTACAATGATTTAAAGACGAAGTGTGAAATTAGGTACACATATTTGTCGTTAGCTACATACGTTGTAAATTACTCGTAATTTTGTTTTAATGTTGTAAAATTATTGTTAAACGTTTGCCTATATAAGATGGAGGTCTCTCTTCATAATTCATAACACAACACAAACCAATGGAAGTTGAGATGATATTAATGATGAAGGATCTGATTGACTGTGTTTTATATGTATGAAAACATTTTTTTTATGTATTAAGTATGACAAATGGACCAGGTAATGTATTAAGAAGTTTTTAATCGTATTGTTTTTTTCTCCGTGAGGATAATAATTCATATCATTAGATATATATATGTTGGAAAGCATTCAAGATCAATTTCAACATTTTATTAGAATTCAAACTTATAAGTTTGATTTAGTATTAGAATTCAAACTTATANCCAACATTGTATTAGAATTCGAACTTATAAGTTCGATTTAGTATTAGAATTCAAACTTATAAAAATTAGAATTCATATTAGAATTTTAACAAACCTAAATCGAACTTATTATTTTGATTTAGTATAAGATTTTATTGTTAATTCGTTGTAAAGGGTTTTGTCGTAACGACGTCATTACGTTACAAAGTGTTTACGACAAAATCGATGTTAATGCGTTGTAACAAGGTTCGTCATAAACGCGGTGTAAAGTAATAACGTCGTTACAATGAAATCCTTTACAACGCATTAACAACGAATTCATCGTAAACGCGTTGTAACTTAACGACGTTGTTACGACGAATGTTGTTACAACACGTTTACGACGAAACCAAAATCTATATATAAGCCAACGAGTTTTGCAAAGTGGTTGCTAATTCCTCTTCTCACTTTCTCTCTCTAAGGTAATCTCTCTACCTTCTCTCTAGAATTTTTCTCTAGTTTTACATCGGAATTAGTTTTTAGTGAATTAGGATAGATGGAATTTAGAAATTAGGATGGAATTTAGATTTTAGAATGGAATTTAGATTTTAGATTATATATATATATATATGTTATTGTTAATGGAATTATTAATTGATTACTTTTTCTATTATTGTAAATCTATCTATGCTCCCCGTAAGCATACACGTCGTGTACACTACATTGACCTTATTCACGGTATTGGAGCGTAGATGTCAGACCCTCGGGATCCGGAATTCGACCCACGAGGATGTCGATTTAAACAAAAGAGTGACTGAGGAGCAAGAAAACCGTAGTACGGATATGTTAGATGAACTTATGCGATAAATATTTTATATTTTTAATATTTTTGTAAAAACTTTTTAAATATTTTAAAAACAAATTTTATTTGAATTATTCATTTTATTATATTTTATTAAATCAAAATATTTTATAAATATTTTTATTTAAAAAAATAAATTATTCAAGTTCGTCCCTAATTGGTCGTAAAAAGGATTCGTCCCTAATTCGTTGGAAAAAATTCATCCTCAATTTGACGTAAAACAACATCTCTAATTCTTTATAAAAGTGTTCGTCCCTAATTCGTTGTAAAACGGTTTGTCTTCAATATGTTGTTAAACAATTCATCTTGGATTCGTTGTAAAATAAACAACGTTAATTCATCGTTATTTTTATGACGATTTCACGTCGTTTATTTTACAACGAATTTATAATGTTTCTCTCTCCTCCCAGAACTTACAACGCTCTTACGACGAAATAGTTACATCGAATTTACAACGAAACCTAGGTCTTGCAATTTTGCCGATAAATTTACAACGAAAATCCTGTTACGACGATCAAAATACGATGAATCTTGATTCATCTCTAATTCGTTGTATCCTCTTTACAACGAATTAGGGACGAAAATAACAATTGTAACCTACATGTATTCTTGCAGTGAATGATTACTAAAAGTCTAATAATTGAAGCCTACCTATGCTATAACAACTCTACAATTATAGTGTTGCAAATGATCGCTTATCAAAAAATACATCTACAAATTTTTATATAGATTTGAAATTATAAGCAATTTGTCTCGTGTGCTTAACTTGTTGTCGGTTGTTCATAGCAAATGATTGCTAACCACCAAAATAACCATTTTTTCTATAAGTTATACAAAGATTATATTTATCAAAATATAAGAATGAAAATTATAGTCTAACAAATTTATTATGACTTTATAAGATTGTTTGAGGTAAATTGTGTAAGTTCTACAACTTAATTATAAGGGTAGATTTAATTTTAATGAACTCATTCCCATGGTAAAGTTTGTGTAACTAGATTTGTGGTAAATTATGTAATTGTTCATTGTGTTATCTACCATAATAGTAGTATGTAGTACAGTGTGGTGTATGTAGTACAGTGTGGTGTGTTATAAGTTTGGTTTGAGACAACTGCAATATAAGTATTGTTTTGGTTAAAAAAGGCAGAAAAAGAAAAAATATTTTTATCAAGAAAAAAAAACTATCATAGTAACTTATTTTTAACAAAGAAAATTATGTTTGACCAAATAGCTATTTATGCAATTTTTTTTGTGGAATTTGATATTAATAATTTGTGTATTTTCACATAATAAAATTTAAGGAGTAGATTTAAGTTATATAGGAAAATCCAACAATAGCGAAGACTTCAAGCAAAACTAAAAGGAAACTATAATTAAACCATAAATAAAAATTTATTTAGGTCTTAAACTTTAGAATAATTATTTAAGCACTAAGACTTTGCTTATGTGGTTTATGCCAGGTTAGGATCTTAGTGTAATTGTTGACCGTTATGGATTAAAAGTTTCTAGGCCAAATTGTAAAATTGCTATAAGTTTAGGATCCCGTGTGTAATTGATTTGATCTGAAATGACGGGTTCCAGAATCTGTTATGAAAATAACTAAGAATTATGCATAGAACAAAAACTTCCAACCACATGGCGCCACGTGAGGAGTAAGGGCACATCCGTAATACTGACTGATGACGTGGTTGTGGTGGTGCATGCTAAAGAGATAAGGTGAAGCACAGAGGATTCCGCTCTTAAGTGGTGGAAGGGGTACTTTCGGTAATTTAAAAAATTGGCGGCTGAGAGAGCTTCGTGAACGTGAACAACACAAAGCGAAGGAGACACATATATATCTCACGAAACTAATCTATCTTACATATGTCATGATTCTTACGCGGCGCCACAACATTTCCTTATCATCATTATTTGTTTTATTTCTTCTCATTACATCCAAAATTACAATAATGATTTTGACACAATAATATGCGACTTTTATTTTTACTCTTTATTACAAATACAAGAGAAATACAATTGATACTTGAGCACTATATAGTAAGTTAGTTTCAGCTATATTTTCAGTTTATATTATAATAATCACTTACTGAGTTGTATTATTGAGGATTTGTGTTTTGTCCTTTTCTGCTGATCAATATATATTCTTATGTATTTAATTTTTTCTTTTATAGTTAATGATAGATCGCACATCATGACTAAAGTCTAAAGGCCAAAGTATTATTTATAAGGTCCACCTAAATTGCCTCGAGTTTCGTGCTTAAATCAGTAATCTTTCATTTTTATTAATTAGTGTTCTTCCTCTTTATAAATCATAAATTAGGTAACTCTCCTTTCAATCCCTCAGTAATCATATACATCTGCGGATAATTAAGTACCACTTGTAGATTTCAGTTTTATTTTAAATTAGATGATTATTTGTGCGGTGCACATAATATTTAAAGAAAAGATAATATATATTTGTAATTATTTTTATTTATTTATAATATTTATATATGATATTTGTTTTTATTTTGTTTATTTCATGGTTTGATTTGTATACGTAAATTCTTAATTTTATATACTTAATATACTAAAAATCAGTTTGATGATGTACACGAAATATATTTTTCAATCTTTGTTTATTTATGTTTTGATACATAAAAAATTTTGTATATAAGTTTTTTCGACTCGTGTCATTTAGGTTTTTAGACTCATGTTCATTTAGCTTATTATTATTATATTTATTTAAGTTCTTAGACTCGCGTTCATTCAGAATTTTAAACACGTGTCATTTAGAGTTTTAGACTCATGTTCATTTAGGTTTTTAGACTCATGTTTATTTAAGTTTTTAGATTTGTATTCATTTAAATTTCTAGACTCGCGTCATTTAAGGCTTTAAATATATATTCATTTAGGTCTTTGGATCCATTTTCATTTAGATTTTAGGCATGTGTTCATTTAGGCAAACATGTGACATGTGTTTATTTAGACATTTAAACTTTTATTAAAAAGTTATTTTACATTTATTAATCTTTAATATATTTAAAATAAGTAAATTATTTGTTTTAAAAAATATCTTAGTAAATAAACATATGGAATGTCTCAAAGTGTATGTTCATGTTCTTTATATAGAAAATATACAACATATCACATCAAGATTAGATCAAATCGAGTATCAAGCTAGAGTTATGACAAAATTAAATAATATGGTATGCTCCATAAATTATATAAGTTACCATTAATATCTTATGTCTATTTTTTTTGTAGTACACCTATTAAGATGATTCAAATAAGATCTAGATTTCATATTAGCTCAAATATATATTTATTTGCTAAATCTTGGACTATATATAGAGTTTCCTAATTAAATCAAATATTTAGATTGTCATTATAGATTCTTTACATCTAAAATGGTCAAATAATTAAATAATTATTTGATTACATATAATTAATTTTAAAATATTACTAATCGATGTATTATGATATACATACTAAATTAATTAGTTTCCAAAAATATATTTATCTACTGAATATCTCTCTTATTTAGCAATTAATCGTGATACACATAGTAAATTCAAATATACTAAATACTTTTGTATATTCCTTAATTATAATCAATTGTTATAAAAGATATCTTTAACATTTAATTTTGAAATTTTTCCTTGTATTAATATAAGAAATTATTGAATATTTAAGATCTAATTTTCAAAAGACATTCAAATCTTTTTCTAAAATAAGTTTCTCAATTAAATCTCCTATATAAACAAATCAACCAAGATCTTTGTACTAAATATCAAAATTTCAAAAATATACATTTGTAAATTTTGTAGGTGTAACAATTCAAGGTTTGTATCAATTATCATTAACATTTTATGTCTATTTTTGTTGTAATACACCTATTAAGATGATTCGATTAAGATTTAAATTTCATATTAAATCAAGTATATATTTATGTAATAAATATTAAAATATATACAGAGTAACTACTGGTTTCCTTAATTAAAATAACCTTTTTATAAAAATTCCTTATGCATTACTTGGTTATTATTATCAATCAACTAACACATGAATTCATTATCTCCTATAATTATAGAAAACAATTACTAATAAGTTGTTTATTAATGGAAAGCGAAATATCATTGTAATAAGTGTGTTCAATGTTATTTTTTATATTGTTTTCATTTTGTCATCATTATTAACAAATATATAAACGTAATTATTCAATTCAATTAAATAATAAATTCGAATAAAATATGTAATAATTTTAATTTGCTAAAAAGTAATTATTCAATTCAATTAATTCATAATATAAATTAGAATAATATATCTTTAATATAATTTTTATATATGTTTACAATATACTTTACAAAGTATTTTCTTTATTGAAGATATTAGTTAGTATGTAATGTAATAATAGTCCAAAATTATTCACAAATATAAAAAAAAATTATTCAACTCAATAACAATAATATTTGTGAACCGTGATGGAATGAAACAAATTAATAAGAATAAGAGAAGTTTATATGCAATTAGCTACATATTTCATAGCAACTATAGAGATAAAAATATCTATACACATTCAAAAAATCTAAAATAAACATATATAGTCAAAAAAAAAAAATACATAACCTTACAAAATAATTAAATTATTAAGAATAAGAGAAGTAAAATTAATCACCTAGCAATATCAACCATGGAGGAAGAGTGTGAGAAGTCAATGACAATTATTTAGAAATGTATGCTCAATACAAACTAAATGTAATGTACTTATATATAGTTATGTATTAGAAATTTTGGAAATATTTAATCTTGATACGTTTTAATTTTTTTTTTTGTAATTATCATAATGGCCATATTTATCGTAATTTTCATAGTAAAATAACAAATTAATTATGAAATTAAGAAATTGCATTCAAGATGGATTAGTCGGCAATAAATATATGGTAACCAAATATATATATAGATTACTATATATTTAATGAAATGTAACGGTAATAAGAAAATTAAATGAGAATGATTTGATTATTCGAAAATGTCACTTTTAAACTTCATAAACTACTTTTACAAAAACTAAATAAACTCATGTCATTAAGTGTAATATTTTTTAAATTATAGGGGTAAATCTAAATAAGATTTCATTTACTTATATAGAAGATTCTATTAACTTGTATCTCGTTTTTTTTTTTTTTTTTTTTTTTTAAACNTTTTTTTTTTTTTTTTTTTTGTATGAACTGTGATTTTAAATATCGGAGTTTTATCCTCCTAATCTTGAAAGTAATCATACCGTTTAATAATAAAACTATTATTCTGGCAGCACACATATAATAATAAAAATAAAATTTCATACATGGGAAAATTTTGTATCTTTATGTGCCAGTAGTCAGAGTCAGAGGCTCAGAGCAATCGAACATGAACACGTATTAATGACACTTTATTAAAACAATGCCTAATATTATTTTTAGATAGGGACTACAAATTCGTTTGAGATGTTATATATTTTCTTGCGGTCAAAATCTCAAATTTGTACTCCGGACCTTTTATTTATTTTTATTTTTTCAAATTTGGGGTAAAAGTGTCTTAGTAGGTTCGGAAGTTGACGCGAACTGATTCGTGACGTAAATCTATCCGAGACATTCTTGTTTTCACTTCAAACTTTGTCTGATCTTATAACTGACACGTTTGTTGTTGATATATATTCTTGGTATTATTTAAATTGAAAGAGAAATATCTTGAAGACAAAACAAGTATTGCGACACGCGTCTTCTTCTCATAATATATGGCCAAATAGTATAACATACAATAGTTTAATAATCTCTAGTCAATAATCGAAACATACATACCTTCACATCTGTGTCCGATCGCAGTTACTTTCTGAAAGCCGTAGAATCTACGTATGATTCGAATAGAGAATTTGAGACGGCAGTAAGTGTTTATGATCGGTAATTCTCTACTTCTGCTAGCTTATTTGCTATGATACAATTCTTGCCACCAACCAATATGATGGCAAAGAATATGCGGCTCAAATATGTAAACTACACAGAGACTAGTGACTACCCTCTACTTTCATGACTTCCGTCAGCCTCTCTTTTATAGTACGATTTTTTCAACTTTTCTATAAATTTGACATGTGACAGTTTATGAGATATGAAAGTAAATACTCTGAGTTGTCAATCTATAACTCCAATTTTTTTTCCAAAAATGTGGCAAACCACACAAAATTTAAACTTCTTTAGAAGCCACATTTATCTTGTAAATCTTGAACTTCACAAAATTTGTATCCTTAACTAAAAAGTTGCTTAGGAGAGATAATAGAGATAACATTTGACTAAAAACACATCATTAACAATCACATGATTTTAATTAGTTTAATAGGTCTGGATCAAATTAGAAATAACAAGTCTGTTTATTTATTTTAATTATAATTTTTTTTTGTCGACATTGGGCCACAACTGGTCGACCTATTAGCCAAGTTCCTGCATAATGCAGGTGATAAGACTTGATCCCTGGATATGCAAATGCATCTGACTTTAGTGAACTTACCACATGTCATTAGACTAAATACCACTTGTTTTTTTTTAATTATAATTTGAAGTCATGATTTTCATTGAGGAGAAAATGTTAAATTTAAAACGTTTTGAAGTTTTAAATTGAAATTAAAACTTTGTCTGGTTCTAGATTTACTATTTATAATTTGTATGGTTCCGTAAAGAAGTTTAAATTTTATGTGGTTTCAGTTATTTTTGAAATTTTCCTAAGATTACGGATTAATAATTAATATCTTTTTGTATGTATTATTAGGAGTTATTAATTTCCAATTCAAAGTTGATTCCTCCAATTGGATAACCTATAAATCTTATATATAGTCAATAATTGGATCGACAAGATCCGATCTATGACATAAATTTATTCCTATAATAATTACTAACATCATATATAGTACGGTGAAGTCGAACTTCAGATGTCTGAGTTATTAGCTGAGATATTTAACCAACAGACTAAAAATAGCTCGACAAATTTTATGATTATCATACAAGAATAGAATGATTATAAGGATTTTCTTTTGAAAATATATATGAAAACAATTTAAACCCATAATTTCTAAATACTACAATAAGACAGTTTCACATATGTTGAACTAACATGAGTTTCCAAGTGATAGTATATAATTTTTTTTTTGGTTTTGGTTAAAGTATAAATATTAATAAGATCTACAAAATTTTTTAACTTTCATATCTCATAAACTGCCATATGTTAAATATACCTCTGCAACTATTTGATACTAAACCAAGTGGTGGTGATTGTAAGAAGGTATTCTCTTATTTAGCTCAATGTGATTACAGTAGTTTATATATCTGTACAGCGATGAAGACCTAGGGTTATATACATAAGGAAGATGTTATAAATAGAATGATACATAGTAATTGAGAATCAATTAGTATCATCTTGACATGCCCTTTCAAGATGGAGGGGCTCTAGACGCTCCAATCTTGTCTCGTAATTGTTGAGATCTGGCACGCAGAAGAGGCTTTGTTAAGGTCTCAACGAGTTGATCATGAGTGTGCACATGGGGATACTTTGAGTTGACCAGTATGAGTGTTGCCACAGAAATAATGGTAATCAAGTGCTACATGCTTCATTCTTGTGTGGAAGACGGGGTTGGAGCAGAGAAAGATAGCACCAATGTTGTCACAGTAAATCGTTGGTGCTATTGGTAATGTGATGTCAAGCTCCGTTAAGATATTTCTGCAGTTGTGTTTGCGACAACCTTATACTTAACTTCTGTGAATGATCTTGCAACTGATTTTTGTTTCTTTGAACTACAGGAAACTGGATGGTTGCTGAGGTACACTATATACGCATTGGTGGACAAGTAATCATCTGGATCACCAGCCCAGTCAGCGTCAGAATATATGTGTAGGTGTAGTGGGTTGTTGACAGAGGTGTAGATGCCATGAGTGGTGGTTCTAGCTAGGTATCGTCAAACTCATTTTGCAGCGATGCATGAATTATGATAACCGATTAACCGCATACATAATGTCAGGTCGAGTGAACGCCAAGTACTGCAAGCTGCCCACCAATTTCTGATATGACGTTGGATCTGAATAGGTTATACCTGAGTTTAGTGTGAGTTTTGTTGAAGATGACATTGGAGTTTGTACTAGTTTCGCATCAATCATGTTGTAAGTGTGTAGCAGTCCAAAATGTACTTGCGTTGGGAGAGATGGAGACCAGATGCAGCTCTATGAGCTTCTAGATTGAGAAAGTAGTGTAAAGGTTCAGGATCTTTGATGGAAAATCATTCAGCTAGTTGGTCAAGAATGTGTTAAACAGAGGCATGTGTGCATTCTGTCACTATAATGTCATCAACATAGACAAGTAAGTAGAGAAAGGTTGTACCGGCTTTCAGTGTGAACAAGGAAGTGTTAGCTAATGAATTGGAGAAACCAAGTTGAAGAAGATAGTTTCGCAGTTCTGTATACCAAGCACGTGGTGCTTGATGCAACCTGTAGACTACTTTACATAGTTTACCGATATAATCTGGATTATCCCGGTTGATAAATCTAGGGGGTTGTTCCATGTAGACTTCATCTGTGAGTCTGCCTTGAAAAAATGTGTTATTAACATCACACTATTGAATTGGCTAAGAGCGATTTACAGCGATGTCAAGGATTAGTCTGAGAGTGGTGGACTTGTGAACATAACTGAATGTGTTGTCAAAATTACGACCTGGTTGCTGTGTGTATCCTTTGGCGATAAGGCGGGCCTTTGATATGCCGAGAGTCCCATCAGGGTTAAATTTGTTTGTGCATAGCCATTTGTAATCAACGACGTGCTTATTTGGCAGTCTGGGAACCAATTCCATCGTATCATTAGCAGCAAATGCATCAATTTTGGTGGACATAGCATTTCTTCAGCGACGTTCTTTGAGAGCTTGATTTAGAGTGCGAGGCTCTGGTGGGATGTCAGTGGGGAGAGTTACGGAGAGTACAAATATCGGATTAGGAATGGTGATGTTGTTCTTGCGCCCTGTGGTCATCGGATGGTTTTTCTGCACCAGCAGTGGTAAGAGCATCGTTGTTGTCGTGATCTCGATTGTGTGCGAGACAGGTTGTGGCTCAGTTTATGATTGGGCTTGATGTGGGCTTGTTGATTGTTGCATTGAAGTCGTTGGACTAGTTATTGGGTATGATTGTTGGTGGGCCGGTGCTGAAGCTGGGATTAGTGGTGTTGTTATTGGGCCTAGTGGATCTTGTGCTTGATTGAGTTCATGATCAGCTTTAATTAGTGGCCCAATTTTTGAATGGTGAGAATCTGCATAATTCGAGAGTCCGATGGAGGCGACGATAGAGAGTGTTGAACGAGAGGGACGGTGGTCACGAGATGAGGGTCAGGGTCAATGTTTCTTGGTTATTTTCAGTGATTTGTGGCGTTTGATTTTTGGTGATTATAGCAAAAGGGAAGGTGTTCTCATCAAATTGGACATGACGACTGATGTAGTTGCTATTTGTGGATATGTCGAGGCAGATGTATGCACTCTGAGTAAGTGTGTAGCCAAGGAATATGCATAGAGCAGATTTGTTTTGGAGCTTGTGGGTATTATAAGGTCGGAACCAAGGAAAACAGAGACATCCAAAGACTCTTAGTTTAGT
The DNA here is from genome assembly GCA_900406405.1 of Lepidium africanum. Taxonomy (NCBI): domain Eukaryota; kingdom Viridiplantae; phylum Streptophyta; class Magnoliopsida; order Brassicales; family Brassicaceae; genus Lepidium; species Lepidium africanum. Next base: position 47,367 of record OVAX01000448.1, read on the forward strand.
GTAGTTGGGTTTGATTTGGAAAAGTTTGAAATACGGTGAGGTCATATTGAGAATCGGTGTTGGGAGGCGGTTTATGAGGTATGTAGTGGCTGCAAAGGCGTATGGCCAGTAAGTTTTTGGGAGAGAGGTGTGATGGAGGAGAGACATACCGGTTCTACAACATGATGATGCTTTCGTTATGCCAAGCCATTGTGTTTAGGCGTGTGCAGTGGGGTTGTGAAATGAGAGATGCCGGTTTGAGCCAAGAATATACGAAGTGCAATGAATTTGCTGCTGTTGTCAGTGTAAAATGTCTGTAGCTTGGTGTTGAACTTTTTTTCCATGAGACTTTTGAAAGTGACAAAGATTTCTTTGACATCAGATTTTGCTTTGATTGGGTATATCCATGTGTAGCGAGAGTAGTGATCAACGAGTAGTAGGTAATATTTGTGGTTTTCAAATGAGGCAATTGGAGATGACCAAACATCAGCGAACACATACTCCAGTGGTTTTGTGGAGAATATTGTTGATTGAGAAAATGGAATCTTGTGACTTTTATTAATTGCACAATCATTGCAAAACATGGTGGATGATGAAGAACATGGTAAAGAAAAACCAGAGATAACAGTGTTTAGAATAGGAGCAGCCAGATGTCTGAGACGGTTATACCAAAGTGTGGATGTTGGTTTTGGTGTGGTTGAGGTGAAGTAGGTGATAGGGGAGGATACCGGCCACTCGTACAACTTGTTCCTAGTCATTCCACAGAGCAATGAGACCCTCGTACTGAGACTCTTCACCTGGAAATAAGAAGGGAAAAATTTAACAAAAAAATGTTGTAAGAATTGCAGAGTCTGTATACAGATATGAGATTCTGATGATTTTTTGGGACACAAAGAACATCATTAAGACTAAGAGACTGAGATGATGAGGGGAGAGTGATTGAACCAGTGTGTGTGATTTGAAGACCAGAACTGTCACCAATTTGAATGACATCAGTACCATGGTATAGTTGTGTATTTGTGAGTCCATGAAGATCACTCGTAATGTGGTGAGTCGCGGCACTATCCAATAGCCATGTTGGTGTTTGTGGAGTGGTGTTGAAAGCAATATTGGCTCTTGGCTGCCACGGCATTGCACTGGAAGACTGAGAGGTGTTGTCAAATGCTCCAGCAGATCGTGGGAGCTGTGGACATTGTCGTGCACTGTGGCAAAAAATGCCACAAAGTTGACATTTTCCCCAGTACCCTCGTTGACCCTTGTTGTCAGATCTAGACATGTGTGTCTGACCTTGTTGTTGCTTATCGTTCCAGGCAGTTGATTGACGTGGATTGTCACGATTGTTGGAGTGTGAGCGTGTGTTGGCAATGTTAGCAGAAACTGGAACTGCAGATGGAGGTGTGAACTTCGCAAGTAGCTTGGCTTCATTATTTCATAGCTTTTCATGGAGCTCCGTGAATGTTGGTGGAGTTTCACGACTCTTAATCTAGTCAACCACTTGTTTATACTCCTTAGGTAGACCTTCAAGTGCATACTTAATTTGGTCATCGTGTTCAATTAATTTTCCTAGTAGTGCCAATTGATCGAACTTTGCAGTGAGAGTGTTGAGGTAATCATCAACATAATTTGTACCTTTTTGATATTGCTTGATTCGTAGTTTGATTTGCTTGACATGGCCTCTGCTTGGTTTGGCATAGATGTCAACGAGAGTTTTCCAAATATCGGTTGTAGTCTCCGTCCGAGAGAGAAGTGGTTGAACATTAAGTGTGATTGCTCCAAGAAGGCTGATGTACAATAATTGATCTTGGCGGTTCCACAATGTGTATGCAGGGTTGGCGGTTGCTACTTGATTTTCTATGGCGACGAGAGCGGGTGGCTGAGAAGAACCATCAAGATGACCGATGAGTTTGTAACCAACAAGGAGATATCTGACTTGATGGCTCCACATCAAGTAGTTGTTGGCATTGAGTTTGGTAACATTTGTCATGTTAACATGAGGAGGGTTGGATTCTGGGTATCGACTATTTTAGGAGCAGTAGCAGCCATTGGTGTGAATAAGAGAGTCACAAAACTGAGGGATTTAGAGTATTTCCTGCTCTGATACCATGTAAGAAGGTATACTCTTATTTAGCTCAATGTGATTACAGTAGTTTATATATCTGTACAGCGATGGAGACCTAGGGTTATATACATAAGGAAGATGCTATAAATAGAATGATACAGAGTAATTGAGAATCAATTAGTATCATCTTGACAGTGATGTAGTGGTTTCCACTTGGAATGAAAGTTGTCCTATTGGTCTAGGTTAGATACCAATTCCTCTCACTTGTGAAATTGGTAATCATTGTCATTTGGCCACCTGATGTCTAAACTAGGGCCGCATCTGGCCCTAGGAAGATTATTTTGGGTTTCGACTCCTACTCCTCCTCGGTTAAAACACACTACAAAACGTTTGAGCTATTGTGACAATTGTATTGTGACTAAGAATATTAGTAATAACTTGTTATGTTTTATGTACAACTTTGTTACGAATTTTATTTGTTAGAAATTATTGTGACTCTATTCCGTAATAATTTGTATAATGATTTCTGTCGAAATTGTGATTAGATTTGTTCGTCACAAGTATATTGTAACGTTTTTGTTACTAATATACATTTGTGATACTTGTATTTAACTATTTACAAATCGTCAGAAACAATATTTTTATATTGTGATGAAATATATGTTATATATTTTTAAAATATATGTTATTGTGACGAAATATTATGTTGTTGATACTAAACAAAAAACAAAGGAAGAGAAGTAAAATAGGACTAAGTCTCTGAAACTACGGTATTATGTTCTGTGAATTTATACCACTGGATATTTGATCAAATTCATTAACCACATAGAGTGTTCGAAGAACGGACTGTCGTAATCTTACCCATAGTGTCGTTTTTTGGATTATGCCAAACAATCTGACCGACGCCGCGACGGGTATAGCAAAGAGAAAATAAACGAATATTAATGCATATAATTATCTATTTGCTTAAATAGTTCAATTATTATTGTAGATATTCATTTGTTCATTCGTGGGGTCAAGGTCACTTCCAAGATAAATGTTCATTACATGGCCGACATCATTGTATTGTTGTTCGAATAAACCAACCAAATTATGGTTATAGTGTACGAATATTCGTTATGCGGATTTCAAGTAAAAACTATTTTACCGTGATTTTAATTGTGGTCTTAGCATTATTTAGAAAATTTTTAACTTAGGAATTAAAGTAAAACTATTTTTGTTCATATGGCTGCACTCTAATTTTTTTCGTACATTGTTCATTTTTAATAATAAGTTTTAATGTAGTTATAAATTTTCAGAATTTAATTTAATTGATGCATATAGCACGAGAGGTTACTTAGATATCTACAAAAGAATTGACTTTTGAACAAACAGTTTAAGTTATTTTATGAACCCATGCACACCAAATAAGTGAATAACACATATATCTCATTTCTTTTCATTTTTTAACAAAAGAAAAGAAGAAGATATTTTTGTCTGAGTTATGAACACTTAACAAAGTTATTAAGCAAGTGCAACACGAGCCAATTAGTAAGATAGTTTCAACTTGCCACCGTTTCACGGAATAAATAAATAGCGTTTATGGACTCAATTGTCTCCAAAAATGATATAATAATAACTAAAGACTGATTTTGAATTGGTATAGAGTCAATATTGTTATTGAAAAATTGTACTATTATTATTAAAATATCCTATGCCCCATGATGAGCGTCCAAAATTGGAAAAAAACAGAATACCGTCACGTTCAGAGAGACTATTATATTATAAATTTATAATATATAAGCAAACGAAATGTTACAGTCGTTTATATTCGTTTCTATTTTTCTTCAGCAATGGGAAACCTCGGAGCCGTTTGGATATTTTCCTTAACATTTTTTTTTGTTTCACAGTAGTTTAAACAACTTGATAAGAATTGTACGATAAATAATTATATTTGAATCGATATAACTGGCTGAAACAGTTCTAGAAGAAAAAGTTTTTGATTGTTCAAACGTAGATTTTCTAAACTATATAGATGTGAACTGTTCTAAAGCAAACTGTTTGTATTCTTAAGCCTCTTCACATATAGTTTCTCTTTAATTTTATATTATTATACGTGGTAACAAAAAGCACATGGAAGAAAAAAAAAGTCCAAAGAATCATTATAACTGTGCAACAAAAAATAAATAAATTTAATGGAGAGACATGTCACAAGAAAAAAGGTTAACATATACCTATTGAGCTACTGAGTTGACAAAAAAAAAAAGAAGACATATTGAGCTATACTGACAGACAAAAAAAAGTTAGAATATAGTTTTGTGCAAAGATGTTTTAAGTTGCAATTAAAACGAAATCTACGATCTAGCTTGAAATCAAGGCACATAAACTACTAATTAAAAAGAAATAAAAACTGATTACCACTCCACTCGTGCTACATCAGTAAAAGTACTTGACAATATTTAAGGGTTTGCGTATATTTGATATGTATATGTCCTAGTTATGCAACTCCCATAACGGGCTTACCTTTCCTATTCTATCTTCAATAATGGGCTTACACTAACTTTTAGATTCTTTTCAATACCAATGTTTTTTTGGGTTAAACTTAACGAAAAATAATAGCTTACCAAAAAATACCCACAAGTTTTTGATTAAAAAAAAAAAATTATAGTAGTTTTGAATTTTGTGTTGTAGAATTTTGGTTATAGATTTTTTTGTCATAGATATTTTTGGTGTAGGTATTTTGGCTAAATTTTTTGCCGAAGAAATTTATTTTTGTAAAACTCATAAATTTTGGCTATAGACTTTAGGCTTTCTACAACCAAAAATATTTCATAAACGCCGAGAACGTGTGGCTCAGTGGTAGTGACCACTTTAGTTTTTCCTAGACACCAGATTTCGATTCCTTTCCGACGCAAAGGGAAGGAAAAAGAAGGATTTTAAAATATGGGCTTTGACTATGGATAGGGTCTTGTCGATCCAATTATAAGAATAAGGTTGACAAAAAAAATATTTCATAAACAAAAAATTTAGTTTTCCAGAGCAATGATAACCAAAAATGAATCTAGACCATGATTCATTAATTTCAGTGTTTTGAAAAAAGTTTCTTTATAAAACAACGAATGTCATTGCCAATCAGACCCTATATACCTCCACCTGATATGATTTAGAATTTGAGAGAAAATTTTAGACTATAGATTAGATTTGTAGAAAAAAAGTGCATGCAAAAAAAAAAAAAAATACAATCTATAATCTAGTTGGATTATTTCTATAAACTTTTTGACAAACATAATATGGTATTTCTTAAGTCAACAATCTATTTTCACCACGAAACTTTAATGTAACCACACATGTACCCAAACTTGGACATTCTATTTAGTTCCACCCAAACTAAAAGTTAGGACATGATTAGTTAAAGTTGTAGCTTTGAGTTTTTGCTATAGAGTATAGATTGTAGATAATTTGACTGTAAATTTTTTTTTGATGTATAATTTATTTTTGTAAAGTTTATAACGTTCGGCTTTTGGCTTTCCATGACCAAAAACTTTCAGCAAATAAAAAATTGGCTTAATAGAGAAATGAAAGCCAAAACTAAACCTAAAACATGATTGGATTCATTTGAGTGTTCTATACATTTTTTTTGATTTTTAGAACAATGAAAACAATTTCTAATTAGACCCTTAGATTCCTAATTACACTCGAATGAGAAGTTAAATTATTAAATTTCTCACCTAAAAATAAAGTTAAAAATCTAATTCGACACTTGTCAAGGTAATTTTGGTTTATAGTTTACCAATCATTGGTTTACAATCACTACAAGAAAACTCGTCATTTGAGACTACACGATCAGTCTCAAATCAGTCTCAGTTATGACGAATGAGACTGAACAGCAACTGATACAATCAGTCGCAAAAGCTTAGTCGCTATTTTATGTAGTCACTGTTTAGTCGTAATTTTGCGACTGAATCAAAACTGATATAATCAGTCTCAAAATTGACACTGATTCAAGACTAATGAAATTAGAAGTATTTGCGACTCATCTGAGACAAAATGTTCATTCGCTGCGATTCAGTCGTAGATTAGTGTCTGTTTTCAGTCGCAGATGAGTCTCAAAGTTCAGTCGCTATTTAGTCTCAATTATTCAGTCGCTGATTAGTCTCAAAAGTTCAGTCACTCATTAGTCTCAAGAGTTCAGTCGCTGATTAGTCTCAATAGTTCAGTCGCTGATTAGTCTCAAACATTCAGTCGCAGATTAGTCTCAAATATTCAGTCGCAAATTAGTCTCAATAATTCAGTCGCTGATTAGTCTCAAAAATGCAGTCTCAGATTAGTCTCAATAATTCAGTAGCTGATTAGTCTCAAAATTTCAGTCGCAGATTTAGTCTCAAAATTCAGTATCAAATTAGTCTCAAACGTTTTTTTATGTTTCTAGATTATTTAATTATTAAATTATTAAAATTAAAATTTTAGATAAAATTTGATTTTTGGAAACAAATAAAATATTAAACCGAAACCGAATTGTATTGAATCAAGTACTGCGAAGACATAAAAATTCAAATGATATTAAAAGCAAAACGAAATCATAGTTGGTCGGGAAATTGATCGGCATGTGCGGACATAGAAGAAGACCCTGAACCATCATGTCATGGAGGAGGAGGAGGAGTCATGGAAGTCAAGTGAGTAGGGTACGAAGGGAGCGCTGTCTGAAGGTACTATAGGATCTCCTGGTTCTGATGCCTCAGAAAAGACATGTTTTCCCTTTAACTCGTCATCTCTTGCTGCATGCTAGAAATTGTGTCCGTGATAGTCGACTCGGCGCTTCCTTTGTTTTTGCTGTGGCCATACCTCCTGCCAAGATTTCCGAGTCCGTACACATTCCCTCTACGGTCAGGCAAAGTAAACTGAAAACAAAATAATGATTAAAATTAAATATAATTTATAAGAATATGTAACTAATAAAATTTAAACATACCTGAAGGAAAATCTCGTTATCCTACTCTGGAGTGAGCTCGATCGTTTGAGAAGCAGCGTCCGATAGATTGGTGTTACTGTCCTTCTGGGATTGGATGTACTCGCTTTTCTTCTGCTCATACGTCTCAGAAATTTTCTTCGTTTTATGGTCTACGAAGCTCTTAGTTTTTGGGTTAGTATGCGTTTTCACGAAAAGTTCACTGATCTTGGTTGGTCACTCATATTTTTTGCCTGGGAAATAACATTGTATATAAATTTGAGATTGTAAGAAAAATGTATAAATTAAAAAATACATACAAGTTCACACTGAATGCGATAGTAACTCTTCCAACCCGAGAGAAATCTATGAGGTCCACATCCGCCACGATCAAAAGAACGAGCTTCCTGGGTTTTCTTGCTCTTTGTTTGCGCCTCCTCAGTAGCCCAATGCCTACAGAGTTTCACATAAACATCCCCATTCATCCACTTAGGACATTTCCCTTCATTTTTAATCCGAGTCATGATTCCCTTCATCCTCTTGATACCGACTTGATCGAACTCTTGTCGAACAGTTTTAGTAATAGCCGGGTTCCAGTAATAAGTTTGCTACAAAAAAATTTGAAAAAAAAAATTATGTATTAGTAAATATAAATTGTAATTGAATTAAAGTTAGATAAAAAAAACTTATTTTTACCGCGAATTTAACGAAAAACTGGTCTCGCGCATCTGAAGGAGTATTGGTCCAACTTAGATAAACGCCTTTGTATCCGCTCCTGATGATATTCGATATATGTGTAGAAATTTGACTAAATTTGTCTCGATCAAACCTGAAAAAAATACAATAAAATTCATAAAAATTCCAAATAAAATTCTATAACATTCATATAAATACAATAAAATTATATAAATTCCTACAAATTCATAAAAAAGCTTATAGACATTAACAAAAATTATCAAAAATTAATATCTAAAAATTCATAAAAATTCAACAAAATTCATATAACAACTTCTAAAAATTCACCAAAATTCACCAAAAGTCACCAAAATTCAAAAATTCATAACAAGTTCTAAAATTTCATAAAACTTTACGATGGTTATTAAAAATTGTACAGAAATTCTATAATATTTTATAATTACCAAAAATACATAAAAAAATCATAATAATTAGTTTTTAAATTCTATAAAATTCATATAAACTCCATAAAATTCATATATATCCACTAAAATTCCACAAAATCTACCAATTATAAATTCCATCAACCTAATCTACCACAAAATCTAACCAAAATTATACTAATAGACCTAGAATATATATAAAACCGAAAAAAAAAATTCTCACCAAATTGTATCCGGATTTGGAAATGGATCCAATTTGGAAGAAATCTTGTTCTTTCTCCACCATGGAGAAGGTCTTCTAGAGTGAATTGAGGAGGTTGATGGTCTTGTTGTGAAGAAAAAGCTTCATCTATGTCTTGACCAGTTGGGTTTTTGTTTGACCATGTGTCTGAGAAATTGGCCGGCCCAGAACCACTGGCATGAGGGCGCACCACCGGTAATCTCGCCGCCGAAGAAGATGGAGTTGCCGGAGAAGTTGAACGGTGCAATTGGTGTTGAAGATTTCTCCCGGATCTTCCACCTCCTCTTCCTAATCTTGATCTACCCGAATGAGACATTAATTGGGCTTCTTTTGTGTGTAAAATCGCTCGATTTCAGTGTGAGAATCCAAAGAAATCAAAAGAAAAAAAAAGTGAAAACCAGTCTCGAAGTGAGGAAGAAGGAGGGTTTTGGTTATTATCTAATTTCTGAGACTGCGAAATCAGTCTCTGTTTAGTTGCTATTATTTTGGCAATAAATATCGCGAAACACAAACGGTTTCGCGAAATAAATGCGTAGTAAAAACAACGACTGTATAGCGACTAATTACAAAATCAGTTGCTATACAGTCGCTAATCTAAAAGGATTATTAAAAAAGAAGGGACCCGAGATTCGAACCTATGACCTCCCTATTTCGAATCTTTTGTGGTAGTCCGGTTACCACTGGGCTACCGGACTCTTTCGAGTATAACTTACGGTGTTGAATATATATTCAGAGTTTATTTTAAGTTCGAGTTTCGTAAATTTCCTGAAAATTAATGGATAAGCAAAATTGACGAAGTCAAGCCCATTTCAAAGTATTAATGTTAATGAATACAGTAATATAAGTTGTTTGTACACTTTACATAGACAAATTAAATATAATATGGTTCTCAAGGATAAGAACGAGACATATTGTAATATCGTTTAAGTAGTTCATACATGTGTACAACAATGTGTTTGCACATGAATCGTTAAGAAACCAATTATAAGTCCTCAAACTTGAGAAATAAGATGTGTAAACATCATTAAATATCTTGAATAGCATTTTCGCAACAATTTTGTTTGGTTACGGTACAAGTAACCGATATTTTTTACAATTAGTCTCTAATCAGTCTCAATTTTTTGAGACTGAATTGCCACTAAAGGGTCTATCAGTCGATGATCTGTCTCTAAATTTGTGATTCCAGTCTCTTAGTCTCAGATCAGTCACAATTTTTTGAGACTGATCAGCGAGTGATTATATGGAGTCTTCAGTGATTATATGAAGAATATTTGAAGCCACAAATATTCTTCTTTCATACACATACCCAGGGGTAAATTATATGGAGTCATGATAACCAGCCATAACAAGTGATTTCGAGACATTCCAAAAGGATTGAACCCATCAAAGCATAATCCAAAGTATACATTGCGAGGCTCACTTGCAAATATGCGGTGCGACTTCTAAAAATTCTTCCACTCTGCTGCATCAGATGGATGAGACATCTCTCATTTGTTTGATTCATGTTCTGCGTGCCATCTCATCGCCTCTGCATTGTGGGAACTCTGGTATAATCTTTTTATTCTATCAACAATTGGTAAATACCACATACAATAAATGGTATTTTGGTTCAACCAGCACTCTCCTTGTATCTTGCTGCTCCACAAAATATACGCTTATCCCATTTTTCATCCTCTTTCCAGAAGATCATACAATTATGCATACACACATCAATTGCATAGTAAGGGAGCCCTAAATTTCGCATCAATTTCTTGGTTTCATAATAAGATGTAGTGCACTCATTATCCTTAGGTAGATACTCTGCAATGAGTTCTGCCCACTGGTCTAGCTCACACTCAGATTCATTAAAATTTGTTTTCATGTGCATTAACTGAGATGCTAATGATAATTGCGAGTGACCTTCCTCGCAACCATCATATAAAGGCTTGTTAGCAGCTTCTAACATGGTATAAAAATTTTGAGCCTCAGTATTAGGTACTCCAATTGTACTTTGATTATCATATCCGTCCCCAACTTGATCGTTACTAGTTGGATATAACTCATGTTATGCTGAGTAGGAAATGCATCATTTACTATCCCTACATATGTATCTTCTACATGATTTACATTTTCTTGATTTTCATTTCTGCCATAACTTGCACTACAACTTCCTAAATCCACATTCAAATCTTCCCCATGCATATACCATACATAATACANACATTCAAATCTTCCCCATGCATATACCATATATAATACTGAGGCATGAATCCTCAACTAAATAGATGATTTGCAATTTTTTGTCCTGACAGAATTTTATTATTTTGGCAGGAATTACAGGGACAACGAAACTTACCCCTATTATTGAGTGCAACAAGCTGATTACCTGCAAAATTCAAGAACTGGTCCACTCCAATAGCAAATTCCGCAGAGATGTTATTTGTTTCTTCATCGATTCTTCGATACATCCACTCCCAAAAATTTGTGTAATTATAATTTCCGCTCATTTTCCCCTCTAAATTTTTTTATCTCTCTAAAAACTTTTCCCTCTCTCTAAAATCTGTTTTTTTTTCCAAAATCGTTTTTTCCCAATTTTTTTTCCCCAACCAAGTTTTTTTTTGTTTGTTTTTGAGGTGTGTATGGGAAATGAATGGGTTGGTGTATATATATGCAAAATTTGCGACTGAATTGAGACTGAATAATTAGTCTCATATTTTTTGGTCACACATGCACAAAAAACGTGTGTACCTAACAAATTGAGACTACATTGCGACTGAAAATTGCGACTAACACTTTAGTCGCAAATTAGTAGCACCTTTGGGACTGAACTGAGACTGAATAATTAGTCTCTGATTTTTTAGTTACACAAGCACAAAAAACATGTGAACCTAACTAATTAGGACTAAATTGCGACTGAATGTTTGCGACTGACAGCTTAGTCGCAATTTAGTATTACTTATGCGACTACGTAGCGACTAATATTGTCGGTCTCAAAATAGTGACTGATACAAGACTGAAATTTTAGTCGCAAATCAGTCCTATTTCAGTCGCGATATTAGCGACTGACATTTCAGTCCCTAATTCCATGTTTTCTTGTAGTGAATGTTAATCTAATAATTATTCCACCTTAAAAAAATTTATGATTAAATTAGTTTTTCAATTGTGTTAGAGTTGATCAAAGTATAATAAGTCTTCAAGATTGAAGATGTGTCAGAGTTTTAGGATTACGTTATCTGAATAGGTGAAGTGATTGAAGAGAGCACAACTTCATGTTTTTCTGCATGAAACAGAAGTTTCAAGGTTCAAAGTTTCAACTTCATGTTTTTAGGGAAAGCATGAAACAGAAGTTTCAAGGTTCAAGTAAGGTGAAGAGAGCACAACTTCATGTTTTTCTGCAATCCACCTTTCCGGATAGATTTTTTGTTTCTAACTACGAATTCGCTGAGCTTGGTAGGAATGAATCACTTGGGAGCCTACTACGTTGGACACAATAATCTTTAAATCAAACCAGGTTATCAGCTGTATAGTGAAGCTTCTGTATATGAAGCACAAATTCGTCACATCTTTTGTTTATGCTTCTAACTGCAAGAACGATAGGAAACCGTTATGAGCAAACCTTATTTCACTCCATCCCGATCCCAGATCACTTAATAAACCTTGTGTTACTCTAGGGGATTTCAACCAGACTCTTAATCTGACTGATGATGCTAGGGGTTTTTTGAGAATTTCCAGAGGGATGAAAGGCTTTCAGGATTGTCTTACTGCTTCTACCCTTTTCAACCTTACCTACAGGGGTCATCATCTCACATGGTGTAAATGTCAAGAAGAGAATGTAACTGCTAAGAAAATGGATTGAATATTGGTAAATGAAGAATGGGTGCAGTTTTTTCCAATGTCGTATGGTGTGTTTGATGACCCTGTTATCTCCGACCATTCCCCAGCATGTGTTCGGTTTTGATAACTCAGAGCTCCTGCAAATCACCCATTCCGCTACTCTAACTTCATTACCTTGCACCCTGACTTTCATAGTGCTATCAAAGAGGCTTGGGAAAACTTTGAAGTCACTGGCACAACTATGTTTACCTTTGCTAAGAAGCTAAAAGTGATGAAAAGATCATTACTTGGATCTAGAAAACCGGATTGCAAATGCTTTTCAAGCGCTGGCTCGTTGCCAATCTAGTCTACTTGCTTTGTTTTCGGCTGAAAGGGTTTTAGTGGAGAAGTTTGCCCATAAAAAATGGTATGATTTGGCAATTGATGAGGAGAGGTTCCTAAGACAGAAATCTAGAGTTCAATGGGTAAAAAGTGGTGATATGAACTCTGATTATTTCCACAAAATCATGGCTGCTAGAAGGTCTTCAAATCAAATATATCTTCTTCGTAATGAGAATGATATTTATATCAAAGAGCTTGTGGCTATTGAGGCTCATTATGTGGACTATTTTGCAGACCTCTTGGGTGGCTCATCACCTCCTATTAGTTCTGACTTTGCAGCTATGGTTCGGCATCTCACAAAATTCCGATGTACCCAGGATACGAAAGATATGTTACCTACTCATTTTCTTCCTTCGGAAATAAAGGATGCAGTCTTCTCTCTTCCAAGCAATAAGTCTCCAGGACCAGATGGGTTTACTTTTGAATTCTTCAAGAGATCATGGACAATTGTTGGCCACGATTTCACAGCTGCACTCTTAGTGTTTTTCAGCAATGGACAACTTCTAAAATAGATAAACGCAACAGCTATTACATTGGTTCCAAAGAGAGTAGGTGAAAATAAAATAACATAATTCAAACCAATTTCATGTTGTAATGTGATCTATAAGGTTATCTCGAAGCTGCTTGCACAATGCCTTCAAGTAATTCTTCCATTGCTGATCAATAATTCACAATCTGCGTTTGTAAAAGGCAAACTTCTTGTGGAGAATGTGCTTATGGCAACAAAACTAGTGCATGGTTTTAACATAAAGAATATTTCACGAAGAGGACTTCTTAAAGTGGATTTGAAAAAGGCATTTGATATGGTAAAATGGGATTTTATCCTAACCTCCATGGTGGTTGCTGGTTTTCCAGATATATTTGTTAACTGGGTTGCTGAGTGTTTAACAACAACGTCATTCTCGGTCTTGATTAATGGCAGCCTCAGTGGCTTCTTCAAAGGTACTAGGGGATTGAGGCAAGAAGATCCTCTTTCTCCATCCCTCTTTGTTATTGCTATGGATGTATTTGGGAATCTGTTACAAGTAGAATTCTCTACAAAACGAATTGGTTATCACCCTCACGCTAAGGACCCGACTATTACTTACCTAGCATTTGCGGATGACTTAATGGTCTTCTTTGATGGCTCTACAATGTCGCTGCACAACATTACTTTGGCTCTTGACCTGTTTCAGAGTTTGTCAGGTTTGGTAATGAACAAAGAAAAAACTTCCTTGTTCACTGCGGGTCTGAATGATTTGGAATCTACTTCATCTCATGATGCTGGTTACAGTCAAGGCACTCTTCCGGTAAGGTAACTTGGCCTTCCCCGCATGCATAGAAAGTTGAGACTCTCAAAATACTCTCCTCTTCTAGATGCCATTTCTGCCAGATTTAACAGCTAGACAAATAGAACCCTATCATTTGCAGGACGTCTCCAATTACTCAAGTTTGTGATTTATGGCTATCTTAATTTCTAGTGCTCAGCTTTTTGCCTTCCAAAAGTTTGCATAAAGAAGATCGAAAACTTTGTAATCAATTCTTGTGGTCTGGCTAGATTGATACTAAAGCCTATGCAAAGGTTGCTTGGCGAACAACATGTCTTCCTAAATCCCAAGGAGGTCTTGGTCTTAGATGCATTCCGACTTGGAATGTCACACTTAATCTCAGACTTATCTTGCTATTATTCTCTAACAGCGGCTCTTTTTGGGTTGCGTGGAACAAGAAACACAGACTGAACAAGAAGTCCTTTTGGGCTTTGGATAAGTGAAATTTAGCCTCTTGGATATGGAAATCTCTGCTAAATCCTAGACACACTGCCAAAGACTTTATCGCTTGTGATATTGGAAACAGCAAGGTAGCTAGCTATTGGTTTAACCATTGGAGTGAATTGGGCCCTATAATAGAGCTTACCAGTCTTTGTGGGCCGAGAGTTACTGGAATTTCTATCATGGATTCAGTATGTGAGGGTACACGAAATGGAGAATGAATTCTTCTAACAGCCACAACAAGAATTCTGGAACTGTGTACACTAAAGGTCTTTTGAGTTCACAGATCCCTGTCCCTCATCTGGGGAAGATATATATTTTTGAAGAACACCCAAAGCTACTATGAGCAAGTTCTCCTCTCAAGCTACTTGGAACGCTTTGTAGCCTTCAGCTACTCTTGTGTCTCGTGAAAAATTTTTCTAGTTTAAAGGTCATGTCCCTAAACACGCCTTTCACTTATGGATCTCGACTTTGGATAGGCTCCATGTTAAGTCAAGACTCTACAAATGGGGAATTACTCAAGACCCAGCTTGCTGCACATGTAACTTCCATCCAGAAACTCGAGATCACTTGTTTATGTTCTGTGATTTTAGTTTTCATGTCTGGTACCTCATCCAAAGGAAACTCGGATAAGCTCAGTTTCTTTTCTCGAATTGGAACCATCTTCTATCTTGGCAGAAACAAGGAGAAGGCAAAGAGATGAGGAAGCTGCGAAGCTTTGTGATTCACACTACTCTTTATTATCTGTGGAAAGAGAGGAATCTTAGGCTGCACTCATTATGCTCCCACACGGTTCAGGAAGTCTTCAGGGAAATAGACAGGACTGTGAGAGATATTGCATTGGCAAGGATGCATAGGAAATCTTCAACTACTCTGCTCTCAAACTGGTATCGATTTGAATAATGATTTGGTTTTAACAAACTGGATGCCTATAACTGCTAGAAATGTACACAATCAAGGGGTTAATTTTTTTCCTCTAGTTGTGTCTGTTCTTGTAACAAAACTGCTTTTGGTATATATAAATTTATTTTTTATCAAAAAAAAACTTCATGTTTTTCGTAAGAAGCACAAGATGCTTCAGATGAAGGAGGGAGAAACCATTAATGGCTTCTTTGTAAGAATGATTTCCATTGCAAAGAAAATGAGAACGTATGGAGATACACTTAAGGAGAACACCATCTCAAAGAAGATTTTAGGACATTTAACAATGAAGTATAACTATGTAGTGTGTTCCATTAAAGAATCAAATAATTTGGATACACTGACATTTGATAAACTTCTAAGTAGTATCTTGGTTCAAGATCAATGTATGAAAGAAAACGTAGAAGAAGAGCATATGACAAAGGTTTCGTATGAAAACAAAGGAAAAAAATATGGGAGCGAAAGTTATAGAGGAGGACGATGTCGAGGAAGAAGCAATCGAGCCACCGTATAATGCTTTAAATGTGATATGGTATAACGTTATCAATCAGAATGTTTGACTTAGGATAGTAAACCAAATTATGCCGAGCTAGACAAGAAAGAAGAGCTCCTTCTCATGGTGTTTTTTTGAAGAGAATGGTTCACAAAGAGATCATGTTTGGTTTTTAGATTAAGGTTGCTCAAACCACATGACAAGAGATCGCAGTTGTTCACAGATCTGGACGAGACAGTGATACACATGGTGAAATTCGGGAATAAAACATGGATGATAGTACAAAATCAAGGAAGTATAAAACTTTTCCTAAAGAAATAAGTCATATTATTTTAAATGTGTAATATGTTCCAGATTTGACAACAAGCCTGCTAAGTCTATGAAAATTGCAAGAGACGAAGCTTGCAATTTTAATCAAAGATGGGAGCTGCAAAGTGTATCATAATGATTGGTAACAATCATTCAAGTAATGATGATAACAAACAAAATGTTTGTTAAACTAGCTGAATCATCATCTGAGCCATGCTTGCATATAGTCGAATGTGATCTAAACCTATGGCACAAACGTTTTGGTCACTTGAATTAGTAGAGTCTACAAATTTTATCAAAGAAGAAAATGGTGGTAGGAATTCCAGCGATTGAGAAAACTAGAGGAGTATGTGAGGTGTGTGCCAAAAGGAAGCAACACAGAGAGACAGTTCCAAAGCATGCGAACTGGAGAGCAACATAGAAGTTACAACTAATACACATAGACTTATATGGTCCAATAACACCAACTACTTCAAGTGGAAAATGATATATTCTCAACTTTACTGATGATTTCAGCAGGGAGACTTGAGTCTATGTTCTCAAAACCAAGGACGAATCGTTTTCATTCTTTAAAAGTTTCAAAGTGATGGTGGAGGTATAAATGGTTAGAACCGTAGCTGAGGTGGATACTGTTGGTTTTTATGAGAGTATTCTCAACATAAAGGTGGAAACTTCACTTGGTGAATGAAACCACATAACCCACAAATAAATAGACTCGATCTCAAGTGAAAGCAAACATCAACTTGTGGTTGAATCTTCTCTTAAATACCTTGATAAATCTGAGATTAGTATGGAGTAAATCAGTTTAAACAAGGAGAAAACTATCTAGGTTGAATCTAATCTGAGTAAAGCATCACAACACTTGAAGTTTGTGTGCTAAGGAGTTCTCGGATTTTAGAACCATTCATCTAGATTTACATAAATAAAGCATAAGAAGAATTTGGTGGAGATCTTGAAGTGTTTAAAAAGAGGATTGCCATTGGGTAGCCTCTACACGAGCTAACTAACCTAGAATCTACATTGTAAACTACTAACTTAAACTTAAATAAAAAGAGAATTTTGGAAACACTTCTTTTGTATTGATGTGGATGACATTACAAAGGGAACACAATGAGTATTTATAGCGTTACAATGAGGTTGCTTCAGCACAAAAGATACCCTAATTGCTCAGCTGATGGTCGTTGGAGAGGAGAGAGGAATTGTAGTCCCAAACTTGAAAGTTGTTTGTTTTTCGGAAGCATAAGTGTAGATGATAGATTGGAGAATGAAAGAATATAATGTTTTTGAGAATTTGAGTATGGAAGTATTTGAGAGAATCATGTGCCTGAGAGTGGGAAAATGGTGAAGAGAGAGTTTATTGTCTTTCTCTTTAAGTTTTAATGTACTTTACATGAGATATATATATATATATATATATATATATATATATACTAGAGTACTCAACAATCAGCTATGCTAGGTTTACATAAGTAAACTATATACAAAAAAGACAAAAAAAACTATAAGTGGAAAGATTTCCAGGACGCAGAAATAATGACTCGCCCCCTTGACTCTCCAGAACCTTGGCGAGTGACAACTCAGAAGATGGAGTTTCACCTACTCGCCTGTCCAACTCGCCGTCAGAACTGTATTTTGTTGACTTTTTCTCCACGTTGACCCTGCTAGGGTTGGACTTTTTGGACTATAAATAGCCTTTTAACCCCTAAAAACACTACCCATGTTTTATTTTCCAGATTTGAGGATTGAAATTGTAGTTTTCTCTCTTTTGTTCATGGTTTAATGATTATCTCCTGAATGATTGATTGAGTTTCAGATTTAGCTTGTTTAATAAATCTTGCTTATCTTTCTCTGCTCTTTCTAGTCATGCACTTTATTTCATTTTATGGGTTTGAGTTAATTCCCATGAACATTGAGTAGATAGCTTAAGGGAATTGAGGAGATGGGCTAGATCTTAGTAGATCTAGTGATCTTATTGCTTATCCAAGGTTATTCATGTTAGATCTCTCCAATCTAGGTTTACTTAATGCCTATTTCATTCTGGCCATGTGAAATCTGATTTTATGCATTCATGCACACAAGGTGTTTGTAGAAATGCTAGATAGAACCTAGACTTGGAATCTGCTCCTTTTGCCTAAGAGATTAGGTGCTTAGGGTGCTGATTAGGCTAGATAGATAGTTCTTAATGCTTCTCTTGTTGTGATCACCATGAGAATGGCTTTGGTTGTAGCTAAGGAAAAGTTAGGTTTCATGAGAAAGAATATGATTGCTGTTGTTATCTATGGCCTAGAGATCATCCATTAGGTTGATGGACAAGTAATTAGTCACTAAGTTTGCTGAGATTGTTGACCCTAGCTCCTCAAAACCTTTTCTCATTCTGTTTATTGCTTAGTTCAGTCAATCTTATTTTGATTTTAGTTATTGCTCTGTTTTTCTATTTATCTATCGGTTTTTATGATCATTTCTCTCTTTTGCTTGCTTGACCTTTCTCTCTGAAACTAGATTGCACTTGAATTAGATAGCCTAAGAATACCCTTAGTACTAGCAACACGCTTATTGGTTCGATACTTCAAGTACTATGAGGATTTGATAACACAGAGGGGTGCAAATACCTTGTTATCAAAAACTTTAGAGGTGTTGAGGAGATCAAAGATCTCAAATAGTTCTTTGTTGAGACAGACTTGCGTTTTGCAAGTAGTGATAAAGAAGAAATAAGTACGCTTTCGTATCACTTTAGTATCATGAGGTACCACAACAAAGAAAACATAACGGAGTACGTTTTGGAAATGTCCAACATTGTTTCAAAGCTTAAAAATCTCAAGATCGAGGTTCAGGAAGAAATACTCATATTTTTTTGTCTTAAACTCTCTTCCTCTTCAATTCAATCAAGTGAATTACAGTTACAATACACATAAGGAGAAATTGTCTCTTAATGAGCTCATTTCGTATTGTGTGAATGAAGAGGATAGAATGAAACAAGAAAAATCTGAAAGTGCTCATATGGTTAACACCTCTATGGGTTAGGGCAAAAGAAGGAAAATTGAGGTCGTTAAGAATGATGTTGCTTAAGGTCCAACTCAAAAGAATCAAATTAAGGTTGAAGATACATGTTTCTCTTGTAAGAAAATTGGACATATGAAGAAGGACTGCCAAAAGTACCACGCATGACGTGTAAAGAAAGGTAGTTCCTTTGCTATGGCTTATTCTGAGGTGAATTTAGTTGAAGTACCCAGAAACACTTGGTGGTCAGATACAATTATAACTACTAACATCACTATTTCACTGCAGGGTTGCCTGAGCTACCGAAAACCAACTGATGCTGAAAGACGCATTCATGTGGCTGATGGATTTGCTGTGGATGTGGAGGCAATTGCACATTTNATTTGCTGTGGATGTGGAGGCAATTGCACATTTCAGATTGTTTTCTAGTACTGGTTGTTTTTTATTATTTGAAAGAAACTTTTGTTGCATCGTCTTTTAAACGTTATTTGGTTTCTGGTCCTTACTTAAACAAATCTGGTTATTTTTGTCTATTTGGGAATGGAAAAACTACTTTATCTTTAAATTCAATTATAATTGGAACTGGTACACTTACAGTTAATCACAATCTTTATATGTTTGACACTGTTGATTTTCATAATGAAAACTTAAGTGTTGAATCAAGAGATACTAAACGAAAATTTGAAGATGCAAATTCAGGAAATTTGTGCCACAAACGCTTAGGTCACATTTCTAGAAATAGAATTGAGCGACTTGTGTCAGATGTTATATTGAGTTCTATTGACTTCACAAATTGTGATGTTTGTGGCACTTGCATTAAAGGAAAACAAACTAAACATAAGAAATTGGGAGCATATAGAGCTAAAGAAGTCCTTGAGTTGATACATACAGACATTTGTGGACATTACCCTATGACATCTTGGAACTGTCAATAATACTTTATATCATTCAGAGACGACTACTCTAGATATACATACTTGTTTCTTATTCATGAAAAATTAGTCTTTAGAAGTGTTCAAGAAATTTAAGGTTGAAGTTGAGAATCAACTCGACCGAAGGATCAAGTCTGTTAGATCTGACAGTGGTGGAGAATATTATAGTCGGTATAATGGTTCAGGTGAAAAACATCCATGACCATTTGCAAAATATCTAGAGGACTGTGGAATCGTTCCACAATATATCATGCTTGGATCTCCCAACATGAATGGTATATTAGAAAGACACAACCGCACTCTTAAGGACATGGTAAGGAGTATGACCAGTCATTCCGCCTTACCTGAATCATTATAGGGAGAGGCACTAAAGACTGCAACTTACATTCTTAATCGGGTACCAACTAAAGCAACTGCAAAAAACACTTAATGAGCTTTGGACTGGGAGGAAACCTAGTCTAAAGCACTTTCACATATTGGGATGTCTAGTTGAGGCTAGGCCTTAAGCCATTTGAGAAAAAGTTGAACTCTAGAACTGTGAGCAGTTACTTTATTGGTTATTCTGAGCGATCTCGGGGCTTTAAAGTTTTATGATCCCACACAAAAGAATATTTTTGAGATGGGAACAACAACGTTCTTTGAGGATAATGAATTTGGGAGAAGAAATGAAGTTAGAGACATCATCTTTAAGAAAGAATCAGATTCAGGTTCTAGATAGATTCATATAACTGCTTTTGATAAAGCAAATTTGGAACCTCAAGTTGATAATGAAGCTCTTCCTCAAAATCATGATAACAATGAAAGTAAAATTCAAGATCCTCACGAACCGGTGCAACAACAACAAGTACCATTGCATCAAGAACAAGTGTCGGTGCATCAAGAACAAATGCCTTTGCGGTGATCCACTAGAGAAAAGACAAGTGCTATTCCAGATGATTATTGTATAGTATTTCTTTTGGAACAAGAGGAAAATCAAACCCAATTGGATGATGATCCTATCAACTTCCATGAGGCCATGGGTAATACCAATTCAGATAAGTAATTTAATGCTAGTGAAGAAGAGTATAAGTTAATGCTAGGAAATTATGTTTGGGACATTGTCCAATTACCAGAAGGTGTAAAACCCATTGGTTGCAAATGGATTTTTAAAAGTAAAATGGACTAAAGTGGTAATGTGGAGAGTTATACGGCTAGTATAGTAGCTAAAGGTTATACTTATAAAGAAGGGATTGAGTATAAAGAAACCTTTTCTCCAGTTTCATCAAAGGATTCTTTTAGGACAATCATGGCGCTTGTTGCACATTATGATTTAGAGCTTCATCAGATGGATGTCAAGACAACGTTTCTCAATGGAAACATTGATGAGACAATATATATGGAGCAACCAAAAAACTATGTAATATGTGATCCAAAGAAGATTGTATGCAAGTTAAATAAATCCATTGATGGGCTTAAAGAAGCTTCTCGTTAGTGGTACCACAAGTTTCATAAGGTAACCCCCTCATTTGGTTTTGAGGTAAATTTGGTTGAAGATTGTGTGTATCACAAGTTCAGTGGGAGTAAGTGCATTTTCCTGGTATTATTTGTTGATGACATACTCTTGGCCACTCACGATATTGGCATGTTGTATGAGACCAAGAATTTCTTAAGGAGAAATTTGAGTGAAAAATCTTGGTGAAGCATCATTTGTATTAGGAATCCAGATTCATCGAGACTGAAGTCAAGGTATTCTAGGGTTACCGCAAAGGGCCTATACCGATGAAGTACTAAAAAGATTTGGCATGCAGGATTGCAAACCAGGAGATACCCCAATTTATATGGGAGACAAATTTAGTCTCAAACAGTGCTCTAAAAGAAATTTAGAAATTCAGGAGATGCAGAAAATTCCTTATACTTCAACAATAGGAAGTTTGATGTATGCATAAGTTTGTACACGTCCAGATTTAGAATACATTGTTGGAGTTTTGGGCACATACTTAATTAATCCATGTTTTGACCATTGGAAAGCAGCCAAAAGGGTCATGAGGTACCTGCAGAGGACAAAGGACTATATGCTCACATATCAGAGATCAGATAACTTAGAGATCATTGGATATTCTGATTCCGATTTTGTTGGATGTCAAGATAGTAGAAAGTCTACTTCATGCTATGTTTATCAGTTGGTTGGTGGAGCTATTGTTTGGCGTAGTGTGAAAAAATCACTCGTAGCTTCTTCCACAATGACAGCAGAATTTGTAGCAATTTTTGAGGCATCCAATCAGGGACTTCTTCTTTGTGAATAGTTTTTATTTTTCTTCTTCTTCTTTGTGAATAGTTTTTATTTTTCTTTGTGTTGCTTGGATTTGGTATGTTTTGATGTGTTCTTTGTGTTTATTTTGATCTAGGGAAATCAAGAGCTTAAACAAGGAGTTGAGTCATGTGGATTGAACCTAAAGAAGGAGAATAGGCTTAAGCTTGACCATTTGGTCGATGGATCGTGGCCGATGTAAAGCAAGGGTGACATTATGAGAGTTCGTTGCATCGACCTTATGGTCGATGTGATTGGGTTGACGGTAACGCACAGAATGACACATGCTCCACTATACAGTCGATGACCATATCCGATGCTACGTACCACATCTTCATCTGGATTATGCCTACTCGACCATACAGTCAACCTGAAGCTCTCCACCTCATCTATCCAGGATTCACTTTGTCGACCTTATGGTCGATAGAACCAACCGGATGCCACAAACTCCAAACCAGCCACATCGAGCGTCCACTCGACCAACCCAACCCGACGGCCGCGATTAACTTTTTATGGAACTCCATTTCATAGACCGCAACCTCGATCCGGCTAGGCCGACGACCAATCCAAGGAGTCTAAACTCCTAAAAAGGTACCAAATCACCTCTTTTGCCTATATTTTTACTTTTTCTTTCTCTTAGTTTACATTTCGTTTGTTGGTTCTTCTTTCTTGTCTTTGCTTTCTCACCAGGATGGAGAGAAGTAAGTCTAGGGGAGGAAACCGGTTGGTTACTAATGATTATTTAAGTTGTTTTGTTTTTCATTTTCTTGAGTCTTTGCATTTTGCATGAAAACTTTTCAAAAAATACAAAACAAGCATAGAGTTTGCATTGACATGTTATTTAAGATTGAGTCTTTAGAAGTATTTAGGATTGCATTGGGAACAATGATTTATAGCCTTTTTAATGCTTGACGAACCATTTGTTAAGTTCAATGCCCTAATTAATGATTATTTGATGCATAAATTGCTTGTTGAAAGGTAAGATTGATCCATGCTTGGAAGTCTCGATTTTAGGTTCACCTTACTTGAAGCATGTTGTGATTTGAGGCCATTCCTTATTTATTTGAACCTAATATTGACTCGCAATTATCTAGCTATGCATTGCACTTGAACTCATGTAACACATACATACTTGGATTTCTTTTACCATTTACCACTCTTTGTGATCCAAGTAGCCGGTTTCGGTCTCCACACCCTTAGCTTAACCTTCTTTCAAGCTATCATTATTTGTTGTGTGTGTTTAGGCCTTATTTCAAAATGAGCTTGGTAGAAAGTGTTAGGTTTGAGCCAACAAAGGTAATATCTCATGTAGTTCCGGATTCACGCTTTTTGAACCGGATAAGACTAGGTGGGACATTGATCTTGGGTGTGAGTTTATATGTGTATTGTGATTATAAAGGAAATGATTGTAAAATGGAAATAAAGAAAGAAATGTTCAAAGGATATCAATAGGAGAGAAAGGGTATGTGAAGTAAAGTGAAAATGGTCTAGTAAAGGGTTTTGGAGAAATGAAATGGTTAAGTGGTTCATGAGAATAAAAAGAAATGAAGCAAAAGGAAACAAAAGGAAGTTGAACCATAGAGTAAAGGAATCCAAACCCGGTAGATGTCATATATGTGTTGAAACTCATCTCCTTAGAATGTGAATAAAGCAATTAAGTTGTGATTTGATCCAAAAAGAAGAAAAAAATTGAAAGTGAGAAATGCCTTGAGAGAAAGGGTAGAAATTAGGATCATTGGAGATTAGATGTAGCTTTAGGTTAAGTTCGATTGTGGGTACTTGGGTAGATGGGATTCTATCTTTGTATGCATCTATTGGCTTGAACCTTTAACATTCTACTAAAGCTTATTTCATTCAAACAGAGATCCTTGCATGGAACATATTGAGCCTATATGAGAAGAGATCACTTTTATTTCTTAACCTTTCCCTTAGCCAAATGAGTTCATTGAATGTTCATGGTTATGATTTAATGAATGTTAAAAGGAATGGTGGATTTGAATGCTTGTGTAGATTGAGGTTGAATTTGGATTGAATTGTGACGACTATGACTAAGATTTTGAAGTAGACTTGCTCACTTTGCATCCTAGAATTACTAACTTGGAGTTTAAGGTTAACATTGGACCATGCTTGCTTTGGCTTTGAGTTCCCACTTACAACCTCTTCTTTGGTCTTGTATTGTTTGCTTGAAGACAAGCAAAAGGCAAGTACGAGGGAGATGATATGCATCATATTTATATAAAAATTCATACATATTTTGGTTCTTTTTCATCACTTATGAGTCACATTCATTCATTCATTTTTGCATAAGTTTTCTATAATTTTTCATTTTAGAGTTTTAGATAGATCGAGTCACATATTTTCTCGTTTTGAGTCATTTTAGGTGATTTGGAGCTATGTATGGAGACTTGGAGAGTTGGTGGTGGATAGAAAAGCAAGGGAATGAAGTGAAACGCATCAAACAAATAAGAAAAATTGGTGTTTGAGAACCTTGACCATTTTGATTAATAATGCCTTTGGTGAAGAACCACTACAATGTGCTTAAAGATGGTGATCGATAAAGACCTCTCCGTGAACGGAATTGGCTGAAATTGGGACATAAGCTAGCCACAAGAGTCAAATTTTATTTGGTGGTGGTTTGAAGGTATTTGACAAGCGGTTAGAAAGATACGACGAATTTACTTAACATATGTTATTATGCCGAGAAGACTACATTGAAGCTCTGAGATGCAAGGACCATCGACCCCTAGCTTGACTCAATCAGCTCGACATGTCAAGGACCCATGAACCCACTCTGGATCTGCACAGGGTCGACCTCCAGGTCGACATGAAGTGGTTGAGCCTCCTATTTGCACCAATTATCTGCGACCCGCTCCATCGGCCATATGCTCAACCACTTCATGTTGATGGGTCCAAATGCATGATTTCTTCTTCCTGATTTGCCTAGCATCAACCATTTGGTCGACCAAGATTCAAGATTTGACCCGGTTTGTCCCGGGTCAATCCGGATCCGTTTTGTTTTGGGATTGTAGGCTTGTTGCCCTAATTTCAAGGCTATAAATACTTGAGACATGAGAGAAACAAGATAGTATCTTACTTTTTTATTTCATTTCGATCTAGAATAGGTTTTATAAAGTTTTTGTTGTGTTCTTGAGAGAAAGAGAAGATTGTTGGAGACTCAAGGGGAAGATGATCTTAGTATCATCTTCACCCGTTTATTAAGTTTCTAATTCCATTCACCTATTCTATTTAATTATGTTTATGCTTTTACTTATTGCATTTAGCTTGTTTGTTCTTTATTTTGGAATGATAGAGTAGTGAATGATAAGTTGATGGTTAGGTAGATCTTTGAGTATATGGTTGAATATTGTGTTTAGGTTGTTAGATCTAATGATTCATTCACTTAGAGTGTTCTTAATAGTAGATTTGAGTTGGCCATTCAAAGCTAGATGCTAGGAAGATCATTGCCCGAGAGGTGTTTGATGAAATTCTCGATAAACTCTTTTGTGGGCTTTTCTTCCATAGCCTTCGAGAGATGATGGTTTGGAGATTAATGGTATTAGTGAGCTTGTTTGTTTATGCTTATTGATTGATTGGTTTGAAAAGGAGAGTTTTAACAATATAAATTGATTGGTATAGAGGTTAATGCCATGAAAGTGGGTTAATCTAGTTGATATGTGACTCATGCCTTAGGATAATTCTTAATTAGACCTTATGAATCTTGATTTGATTGCTATTCTCATTGATCATTTTCCTTGGCATTAACCTATTGATTGCTAGTTTGTGTTTTGTTCTTTGTTTTTTTTGCTTTTTCATTTCCTTTATGTTTGTTCTTGCTTGAGTGGTTTTGCTTTGTATTATTGTTAGTAGTCTTTTAGTTCCAATCACCTCACCTATTGTTATAGCTTAAGTTTTAATTCTCATAATCTTATTGTGTTGATTCTAGATTCTCTGTGGATTCGAACCTCAAATTCTTTCAATGATAGTTGTTTAGTGTTTGTTGATTTTTAATTGATTGTTTGCACACACACGAAAAACACTAGCATCAATAAGTAGTCCAACATGTTTGGTACAACTCGCTGGAAAACACGAGTTGTATATGTTTACTTACTATGGTTAGGATAGACTTTCTTTAATTAGGATAGAGATTTAAGTGTCAGTGGGCATAAGTGATCTCCTCACTGAGTAATTCATTACTCATCCCTCATTTTTTTCCTTTTTCTGATCAGATCGTGATTCGTGAGTAGCTGGTTTGAGTCTCCCGATTTATTTGCATTTATTTATTTTTGGTTTTATTTTTCTCTTTTGAAAGAAAATTTTTAGTTATTTTTCTTTATTTTAAACCTTATTATTTAATAAATTTTATTTAAGATTTTGGGACCTTTTTATTATATGGAATAAAATAAAGTGTTCTGGTACTAAGTAACATGCTGTCTCCTAAGATCGGGAGCGGGGTGTTACATTCTTGACTTTGTTTCCCTTTTTATGGTCCTCTTGTTTTATCTAGTGCTCATCGTGAGAATATCCACACATTCCTCTTTCTCTTTTGAACCTTCATCATGATATTCAAAGAGAAATTTTAAAGTATATGTTGTGGAGGTTCAAGAAACACTTAAAGAATGATCAAATAAGAGGATTTAAAGCGTAAGATATGAACCAATATATTAACAAAAAAAAATTTGGAGAGGTTTAGAATTTAACCTTCGAGATTGTTGAAGATTTTTGACATTTTTGGAGAACACTTGCACATGCCTTTGGTATTGATTCAATGCCTTCCACCAGCTGGCATCTCCACTTTGACCTTCCACCTTAGTCACCTACAGATCCACTTCTTTAGGTCAGCTTCTTTAGTCCGCCTCTTCAAGTCATTCCAAGTTAAACTAGGTTGGATTTGCGGAGTCCAAAGCTTGTGGCCCTCTTGATGAAGTACAAAGCTTGTTGTGCCTTTTTCTAGCTTCATTTGAAGTCTTCACAACTCACTTCTCCTTTGAGATAGCAAACGAGCTTTCGCACCATCTTTACCTTCATACACTAAAAAAACAATAGATGGTGAGAGATTAGAGTATAAATAACAAGAGAATAATGAGAATAAGTAACCAAAAAAATATTAAGAATAAGTAACCAAGAGAATAGAGAATAGAGAGAATGATCGGAAGCAATGGAGAATGAGAGAATAATAGATTTTTTTTCAGGAGTTCATGTGGGCAGACGTTTGCTCTCTGTTTTCTTGAGTTTTGCGGAAGCATTAGTTCCCAAAGGGCCAACCAAGAACACCTTAGAACAACAAGAACTTGGTTTTAAATGGCTGGGATAAATTATGGACCAATAAACAATTGAATTATCCATGGTGACAAGAATGAACTCGCGAAATAACTAATGAGTTTTGCGGAAGCATTTGCTCCCAAAGCCAACCATGAACACATTAGAACAACAAGAACTTGGTGCTTAATAGTTGGAAAAATTATGGATCGATAGACAAGTGATTTATCCACCGATTAAAAGCTTGAAATCATGAAATAACCCATGGACAATGGTTTCTTATTAGCTTTAATCAACAAGAGCCACAAAATAACACAAATATTAGTGCTTTTCATGGTTTAAACAAAACAAACTTCGCAGGCAAAAAAAAAAAAAAACAAACTTCAATGGCTCACGAAATAATCTATTTTCAACAATTTTTGTGAGTTTTTGAGTTTTAAAAACAAAAATAAAACTAGTCTAAAACCTTCCCCATTTGAGTTAAGCTAATATCCATTGAAAAAACTAAGAGGTAAAGTCTTTAGACCCTAAAACGAGAACTCCATTCATGTCTTCTTCTTTTGATTCATTGGACAAGATGAAGAACACAATCGAAAAACAAAAATGAGAATCGAGTTTAATGGGAACCATGCTCTTGTGGCTCTGATACCATGTTGGTTTTTATGAGAGTAAGCTCAACATAAAAGTGGAAACTGCACTTGGTGAATGAAACCACTTAACCCACAAATAAATAGACTAGAGCTCAAGTGAGAGTAAACACCAACTTGTGGTTGAATCCTCTCTTAAATACCTTGATAAATCCAAGATTACTATGGAGTAAATTGGTTTAAACAAGGAGAAAACTATCTAGCTTGGATCTAATCTGAGTAAAGCATAACAACACTTGAAGTTTGTATGTTAAGGAGTTCTCATATTCTAGAACCATTCATCTAGATTTGTATAAACATAAATAAAGCATAAGAATAATTTTGGGGAGATCTACACGAGCTAACCTAGAATTTACATGACATTACAAAGGGAATATAATGGGTATTTATAGAGTTACAATGACGTTGCTTTAGCACAAAAGAAACCCTAATTGCTAGCTGATGGCCGTTGGAGAGGATAGATGAGTGGTGGTCCCAATCTTGAAAGTGACATCTCATTCATCTTGAACTTAGCATAAAATGAGAGTCACATGTGATGCTAAGCTTCCAACGGTCATCTTGGACTTAGTTAGACTTCATTTAGGTCCTAACAACCTTAGTTAACATCCCATTTGATCATAATCAACTAATTGAAGAAGTTGAAAATCGTTGACTTTTTCATGTACTGTTGACCCGTACCACGGTATACAGTTTCTCGACCCACAAAAAGTAGAACCTCAGTCTGTGGTACATGTTTCCTTAACCCGCGGTACATACTGAACTTGACCCGTGGTACATACTGAACTCGACCCGCGGTACGTGCTGAACTCGACCCGCGGTACATGCCTCTCGATCGGATGACCTACATGGGGTACACAGCCTTCCTGCTGTTGACTTTCTTACGGGACGTGAGATCCTTGCCTATGGTACATGCGTCTTGACCCGATGGCCTACCCGCGGTACATAACTCCCTACCATTGACTTTTCTGGTCAAAACGCTGACTTTGTAAGACATGTCCCATCTGACTTTATCATGAACTTGGATGATTTAGTGGCCTTTATGGGTCCTTAGTAGCCATTTTCCTCCTTCTTGGAGGTCCTCGGGGTGGTCTTCGGCCTTGAATCTCCTCCTTTTTTCTTCATGACCTTAAAGGTTTTGGGCCTCTTTGGTATCTTCCTCTTGTTTTATTGATATAGGCTAATAGATATTCCTCTTGTGGTAGAGGATTCTCTCAACATCAAAGCTCCAACAACACATATGGTGAGAGACCAACTTGTCAAATTTGTGGTAGATATGGTCACTCGACAATCAAGTGCTACAATAGGTTTGATAATAACTATCAAGGAAGAAACCCACCTCAGGCTTTTTCAGCTATCACCATTGCATATCCCTCAGGCAGAGATTGGTTTGCAAAAACTCAGAAGCCTCCACACACCTCACGACTTCTACTAATAATCTCAACACTGCTACTCCCTACAATGGGAATGATGATGTGATGGTGGTTGATGGTAACACTTTGCTTATTACTCATGTTGGCTCCACCACCATCTTTTCCACCACATGTAATATTTCCCTGAATGAGGTTTTAATATTTCTAGGAATCGAGAAATTCCTTATTTCAGTCTCCAAACTGTGTGACGATCTCCCTTGTGGATGTTCTTTGATGCTAAGTAAGTCTATGTCATTGATTTGCAAAATCAGAAAGTGGTGCTAACAGGTTCAAGACGTAAGGTTTTATATGTGTTGAAGGATCAAGATCTTGTTGCTCTCTACTTTAATCGACAATGTGCAGGCAGTGAAGATATTTGGCATTACCGGTTAGGACATGCAAGCTCAACCATTATTCAACACCTGAAAAGTAGCAAGGGAATAGTAATCAATAAGAGTAGGACCTCTTCCATTTGTGAGCATTGCCATATAGGGAAAAGTTCTAAGTTGTAGTTTTACCATCTGATTATCAGGTTTTACAGCCCCTAGATTGTGTTCAACGCGATCTTTAAGGCCTTTCACCTGTTGTATCTCTTCAGGGCTTAAATATTATGCAGTTTTCATCGATGATTATTCTAGCTTTACATGGTGCTATCCTCTAAAATGCAATTATGAGTTCTTCTCTATTTTTGTTGCGTTTCAAAAACAAGTAGAAAATCTATTGAATTGCAAAATCAAGGTATTTCAAAGTGATTGAGGTGGGGAAAAAAATTAAACAACATTTATCAAGTCACATCATCAAACATCAGATTTCTTGTCCCCATACTCCAAGTTTCAGAACAGAAACATCATCACATTATTGAACGTGGCCTCTTCATGTTGTATCACAGTCACACTCCCCTTCATCACTAGGTTGAAACTTTTTTCACTACTAACTTTGTCACCAATCTGCTGCCATCGTCTATGTTAATCAATGTCAGTCCACATTAGTTGTTATTCTATAAACAACCAGACTATTCATTCCTTAGAGTCTTTCGCTCTGCATGTTATCCCCATCTGCGCCCTCATGATGATCGTAAACTTGAGCTTAGATCACTTCGATGTGTATTCCTTGGTTACTCAACTCAATATAAAGGTTATCGTTGTCTCCACCCACCAACATGTTGTTTATATACATCGAGGCATGTGGTCTTTGATGAATTGGTCTTTCCATTCAAATCTCAATATCAGCCATTGATCCCATGATATATAACACTACTTTTCTCAAAGCTTGGCAATCGGTTTTTTCAACCATTACTCCACCATCACCCATTCTGTCACCAGCACCTCAACCTGTTCGTTACACTCTACCTCAAACCGTATATGAAAAGGATCATGCCTTGGTTCCAGACGGTGACCCAGCTCCAGCTAATACTCTAGAACTAGCAACAGTTTCAGAACATCAATCCTCAGATATAGCTACAGATCTCAAACACTAGAAAATGTAGAGGCCGCATTAAGTGATACATCATCCCACTCTCAAGAAACTAATCAAGTCACTAATCTACATCCTATGACCACAAGACTCAAAGCTGGAGTTCATAAGCCCAATCCAAGGAATGTCTTACAGATGTCCAAATTCACTACTCAAGAACCAAAATCAATTTCTGCAACTGTGAAGCATCCGGGGTGGAATCAAGCTGTTCTAGATGAAATGAGTCATATTTATATACTTCACACTTGGGATTTAGTACCTCCTACAACAAATATGAACATTCTAGGCAGTAACTGGATGTTCAAAACCAAACTTAAACCTAATGGTTTTGTTGATAATCTAAAAGCTAGGTTTTTGGCAAAAGGTTTTCATCAAGAAGAAGGCATATATTACCTTGAAACCTTCAGTCTTGTAGTTCGTATAACCACAATACACCTTGTCCTTGATGTTGCATTAGCTAAGAATTAGTCCATCAAACAGCTTTATCTCTCCAATGCTTTTCTCCATGGTGAATTACAGGAGTCAATGTTCATGCAACAACCCTCTTGCTTTGTCGATACAGCACATCTAGATTATGTGTGTCGCTTAACCAAAGCTCTTTATGGCCTCAAATAGACTCCTCATGCCTAGTTTGACACCTTCAGTACCTATCTTCTCGAGTTTGAGTTCTCTTACAGCAAATCAGACCCATCATTTTTTATATTTCATCAAGGTGGAGTCATTATATTTTTTCTTCTCTATGTCGACGATATTTTCTGGACTGGGAATAATATTTCTCTTCTCCAGGAGTTTCTTCTATGCCTCAAATTAGAGATTCTCCATGAAAGGCTTAGGACCACCAAAATATTTTCTGAGAGTCGAGATTGAAACTCACGCTGGAGGATTATTTATACATCAAACTGCTTATATCACACATATTCTTCTTCAAGCTCAAATGTCTGATTGCAATCCCAAGCCCACTCCTCTACCCTCTTATCTCGACAATCTTAATCAAGAGTTGTTCTTTGAACGTACTTACTTTCCTAGTTTGCTGTCAATTATATATGTCAAACGCCAACAAATAATATGTCAATCTTCCATAGAGGCTGAGTGTCGAGCTCTCCGCGCCATTACTCAGGAAATTACTTGGCTATCCTTTCTTCTTCACGATCTTAGGATCTCTCAGTTTCAACCGACCCTCTTATAATGCGACAACCTCTTCGCAGTGTATCTCAGTACCAATCCAGCTCTTCACAGTAGACCCAAACATTTTGATACTGATTTTCACTACATTCGCGAGCAAGTGGTCCTTGGACACATTGAGACTCACCACCTTCCTACTTCTCTTCAACTTGCTGACATTTTCACTAAAGCTTTGCCACGGAAACCGTTTCTCCACCTCTAGTGCAAACTCGACGTCACCGAGCTACTGCCGCCAAGTTTGGAGGCCTGTAAGCGAAACACAGCAAAGCTAACTCACAACTCTTCATCAAAGCCCATCAAAATCCAAATCCAACAACAAATCATCTTCTGTATTGGGACTCAGCAATGCGTCTTCCGTACTCTACAATATAAACTCCGTAAGATCCTCAGCGGTTTCCACTGCATCAGACAAGAGCAAAGAGACGTTACTCACACTACACAAAAAATTCAATATACTTTCTTCTTCATAGTTTACTTTTGTATTTACCACAGTAAATTCTAAACCATTCTGACAATCTCTATATAAGAGAACCCGATTGTAAT
This sequence comes from Lepidium africanum, assembly GCA_900406405.1. Lineage (NCBI taxonomy): Eukaryota > Viridiplantae > Streptophyta > Magnoliopsida > Brassicales > Brassicaceae > Lepidium > Lepidium africanum. Next base: position 80,079 of record OVAX01000448.1, read on the forward strand.
ACTTAGTAAGTTAAGTAAATATACAATAAAACTTTCAAACCTTTCTTCATCTTCTTTAAAAAGCAAAGTATGTTGCAGCTTCTTTATGTGCAACGAGGGTCGGACATGTGTAAGGGATGCCTCAAGCCCACCCAGATATGATGTCTTTTAATCAAAAATAAAAGAACAAAAAGAAATGAATTACTAGATTCGAACCCGCATAAATCTCTATATCATTATACACAACATAACCACTACACTAAACATGTTAACAATTTATTTCGGCTAGAAATCAGATCCGAAATTGCCCAGAAATTTGACTAATAACCTAAATTTTGAATAAGCAATTGAACATCATCCTTAGTTTCGAATCTACCCAAAAAATTGCTCTTAAATTTTGGAAAAAATTTTAAAAAAACATAACCTTATGAGCAATTCAATTAGATATGAAATTTTCATAAACTTTAGGCTTAAATCTAAATTCTAAACATGTTTATATTTAGAGCAAACAATATGAAACCACAGATTCCAGAATTCTTTGATCTAGATTAAACTTCAGAATTTCACAAATAAAGAAATTTGAATTTATTTTAATATAGTCTGATTATCAAACAAAAACTGAACATGGTGCTCTGATATCAATTGTTAAAAAACTATATTCTTTATGATTTCCTAATCAAACATGCTAGTCTCTGAATAATAAGAACATAAGCGGAAGCGTACCTTTGGGATCCATGGTTTATGATCTGGATTTTGGTAATGGTTCTTCCACAACAAACCCAGAATAGCTTGATATCTTTGTTGATGGGATGCAGAGAACGTTTTCTGTATTTCTTGTTAGGGTTACTTTGGGGACCAAAACCTTTTATTTATATAGAATTAATTTCTAATTCGGCCCTTCATCAAATTA
>OVAX01000449.1:0-68545 GCA_900406405.1 Lepidium africanum
CACCCAAGGTTGACTACAAGTCTCCACCACCACCGTACGTCTACAGCTCCCCACCACCACCTTACTACTCCCCATCTCCCAAGGTTGACTACAACTCTCCCCCACTACCATATGTTTACAGCTCCCCACCACCACCGTACTACTTTCCTTCACCCAAGGTTGACTACAAGCCTCCCCCACCACTATACGTCTACAGCTCCCCACCTCCAGCATATTACTCTCCTTCACCCAAGGTAGACTACAAGTCTCCACCACCACCATACGTCTACAACTCTCCACCACCACCGTACTACTCTCCTTCTCCTAAGGTTAACAACAAGTCTCCACCACCACCATACGTCTACAGCTCCCCACCACCTCCATACTACTCCCCTTCTCCTAAGGTTAACTACAAGTCTCCACCACCACCATACATCTACAGCTCTCCACCACCTTCATACTACTCACCTTCTCCAAAGGTCTCTTACAATTCCCCTCCTCCACCATACGTCTACAAGACTCCCTACTATTGATTCCTAAATTGTTTCATTATGAGGAAACATGATTGCAATGATTTTGTTTAATGAGTTTCTCTTGTTTTTCCTATTTTTTTTATCCTTGTTTCTCCATTTTGTTAAATTATATTTTTACTAATAATATTTGGTCAACTCAAAATTATTTATTGGTTGATATATGTTCGTCTTGGCATTACATTTGTAAGTTGTATTTCTCTATTTAATGATTAAAAATAATTTCGTTAAATAGTCGTACAAAAAAGTAAATACAATATGGGTCGAACATATAATATAGAAAGAATGACTGAAATTGTTAAATATGATCCTTTAATTACTAGAATAGTTTATTGTGATCCTGGTAAATATGTGGAAAAATCTATAATTTTCTACTATCATGTTTTTATTACTAGAATGTCATTCTCATTAAAAAAAAAATTCTTTTGTTTTCGTCTTTATTACTAAAATGTCATTATAATATATATATATATATATATATATATATATTTTAACAAAAAAAATTTTGAAAATTGAATTTTTTAAAAATAATTGAAATTTTCTCAAACTAAAACTTCTGAACCCTAATTTTATTTTTCTTCTTCTCTTCTTCTGCTCTCTCTCTTCGCCGCAACTTCTCTCCACCGCAACTTCTCTTCTTTTTCTCTCTGCCGTGACTTCTCTACTTCACATAAGTGTTTGGATAAGTTTACTTCTTTCAAATTTGTTAGATTTCATTACTTATGCTTGATTTTGTGAATTTTTTGGTTGATTGTTTATGTTATTTCGTTTAATATGTGTTGGATTTCAAACTGATTGTTGTTCTTCTCGGATTTCGTTGTTATTTTGCTACTTCCGGTGTTATTCCATTGTTATTAACCGAAGTTTTGTTGGGTTGTTTACATTAATGTCTTTTTGAAGTTTCGTAGGTTTATTACAAAGGTTATGTAGGTTTATCAGTAATTGTATAAGAAGTTGTGTCTGTGAGAATTATGTAGGTTTATGAAATTGTTATGTAGGTTTACGACATTGTTATATAGGGTTATTAGTAATTGTGTAAGAAGTTGTGTCTTTGATAATTATGTAGGTTTCTGAAATTGTTATGTAAGTTTGCGAAATTGTTATGTAGGTTTATGAACTGGTTTTGTAGGTTTCTGGATATATTTTGTAGGTTTTTTAAAACGATTATAATGAGTTTTATTGTGTGTTGCAGAGCAATGGCGAATAAGAAGGATTATCCTAAGAGATTTTTTATGCCAGGACATGGTCCAATGGAACGAAAAAGCCTTAATTATAGTTGTAAGCTTAGTGAGTTTGCAATGATGCAGCTTGCAATTGGGGAACCTGCATTCAACGACATTAGAGACAATTTATCTGTTGGAGTACTTCTCAAACTTGCAACGATGAAGTATGTATGGTCGGCGAAGCTTGTGGATTGGTTGTTGATGAATCAATTAAGTTTTTTGTAGAGGCAATGAAGCTTGGGTCTTGGTATGTTGTAGGCCAATCAGAGTGGAGTGGCCGGAGAAGGCTTAAGTGTGACCATCTCACACGAAGAATTCTAGACTGCCATTGTGACAGAATCTACTTTAGGACCTGATTATAAGGAGTTGAAATATGCCTTATCGAAGCGAGAGGGCTTTAACGCTTTGATGCAATCCATCAAAAGTGCATCATAACATGGATTAACGTACTACCTTCACGGTCCTGTACATGTGCTGCTCATTTGGGGATATGAGTATATCCCAGCTTTCCGAAAGTTTGCTACATACTGAGAAAATGTAGAAATTCCTCTCATTCACTGGAAGGCACGCAGGACACGAGCTACACTTGAGGATGTACTTGAGGAGGATATGCTGCAAACAGTTGACAAAAAGGTGTGTTAATAATCGCTTGAATAATAGGTTTATATTTGTTGTTTCATGTTTTATAGGTTTTGAGTGGAAATTTATGTAGGTTTTGTAGGTTTACGTTTCATGTTTTGTAGGTTTTGAGTGGAAATTTATGTAGACTTATATTTGCTGTTTTTCTGTGAAGGCGTTATAGGTTTTGACAGAGGTCTTGTAGGTTTGTATAAATGACATGTAGGTTATTCTAACATTTTTAGATACGTGTGGAGAAAAACATGGTGTATAAGCCGATTGAAGAAATATATCCACTTGGGCCTGGCGAGAATGAGGATCCGATTTTACACAAGATGATTTGTGATATCCTTGACGGCACTTTGGATGAATCTTTTTGGGATCGTCTTGATAAAAATACAGCAAAGAGGAAGATAACTTTTCCTGACAACGCGGAGAAGAAACCACGGATGGTATCGGCTAAGAAGAATAAGCCACATAAGGAGGTGGCGAGTGCAGGTGTGTTTTCCAAAGTTATAAATCATTTCGTGTAATGTAGGTTTTTATTTTCTTTGTTGTAGGTTTTAATTCGTGTGTTGTAGGTTTATTTCATTTTGAATGTTGTAGGTTTTATTTTGTCTGTTGTAAGTTTTATAACATGTTATGTAGGTTTATCTAACAAATTATTTTTATTGCAAAAGAAGAAGATGATGAGATGAATATCAACTTGCAAGATATTGTGAATGAAAAACGCAAAGAGATTGTGAAATCTGGATTAAGTAGGACTAATAAGAGGACCATCATGCGGATGTTAGAAGATTTGGCTGCCAAGATTGATGGGGATGAGAAGAAAAACACTGAACATTTAGGGTCATTGAAAACCGAGATGATTGGTAAGATGATCGGTTTGAAGAATGATGTGAATGACCGGTTTTCTGGCATGAAAACCAAAATCTGTGGAGTTGAAAGTCACCTTTTTTTGCTTAAGGTTGATAAAAAAAAGGAAACTGAATGTGTGGTGGAAGTTGGAAACTCAGGTTGTAGTCATAGAGATGGTGGTGATCTTAGTGATAACCTACAACATGCTGAAGAAGAGAAGGATAAGGAAGGTGACGAAGAGAAGGGAAGAATGCTGGTGGGGGTGACGAGAACGAGGCTCCGGTACGTATACAGCTTTTTTTAAGGAGACTTGTCCAAGAATTTCAATTCTTGTGTTGTAGAATTATATAAAAAAGTAATGTAGGCTTTACTAAGAAACCTACAAACTAATTTGCTTCAATTATCTGTGTTGTAGGCTTATATAGTTAATGTTGTAGTTTTACATATAAACCTACAAAAGAATATTTTCATATGTGTATTATGTTGTGTCATGTGTTATGTATGTTTGCTAAATACTAATGTGAACTATGAATAATATATTTAATTGTTGGTTTCATCCATTGTTCTGTTTGTTTTAATACTACCCTCTGTCTGTTTTGTAGGTTTTATGTTTGCATTTGTAGGTTTGCTAACAATTTTTCTTTTTCCTTCAATCTTGGAAGCTTAGTACTCAAGAGACATCGGACCCAGAGTGTCCTATGTCATGTCTGGTTAGAACACATATTGTTCATGTAGGTTCACCCAACATGATTAAAGAACTGGAAAGCGAAGAAGTACTTCTCATTCCACTACCGGAGCTGAACGATGAGCTAGACGTTGTAGTGGATTTGACTACAGCTGATGATTGGCTGGTGAGGCCCCCACCCGAGATTACACCAAAACCAGTTCCCCGTCCTCATCGCAGACTACAACTACCTACATACCAGGTTGAAAGTTTTGTAGGTTTTCATTTCCTATTTGTAGGTTTTGCGTTTATTTGTAGGTTTATGTTAGTTTTGCATTTTCATGTCTTCCAGATTTCCCCATTTAAAGGATGTCCTATTCTTCAGCGTCTTCATAATGATGTACCAAAAAGGAAAGTGATTTACGATCCATTAGGATCTTTTGAGAGGAGAAAATTGGTGCGGCTACTTGACTTTTGTGACAAAAAACGCAAGTCCTCTTTCTCTTATGTATATATGTCGTTTTTTGTGGATTGTTTGTTGATTTCCTTAAGTGTTATACTTATAAAGGCTAGGTCACACTAACGGCGAAGGGGCTCTCTTCTACTAGCATATTATGACTCATAAGGAGATGTGGCCTCCACATAATCAGCAGTATGGGTGGCTGACTACTGACGTAAGTGTTTGTAGGTTTCTGAATAGTGTTGTAGGTTTCTGGAAAAGTATTGTAGGTATCTGGAAAACTAGTGTAGGTTTCTAGCTTAGTGTTGTAGGTTTCTGGAAATGTATTTTAGGTTTCTGAATAGTGTTGTAGGTTTTGGTATTTCTTTGTAGGTTTCCGTAGTAGTGTTGTAGGTTTCTGGAATAGTTTTGTAGGTTTCTGAATAGTGTTGTAGGTTTCTAGAAAAGTATTGTAGATATCTGGAAAACTAGTGTAGGTTTCTGGCTTAGTGTTGTAGGTTTCTAGAAATGTATTGTAGGTTTCTGAATAGTATTGTAGGTTTTTGGTATTGCTTTGTAGGTTTCCGTAGTAGTATTTTAGGTTTCTAGAATAGTTTTGTAGGTTTCTGGATAGTGTTGTAGGTCTCTCGAGTTGTTTTGTAGGATTTTTTCCTAACACTGTATTACTTCTTCTACACAGTATATGTCAACTATTATGCATATGTTTGCTAAGAGATCCATCCAGCCAGTTACTGCATACCGGGCAAGTTGAATTGCCTTTATTGATCCGATGATATCCTCTTATTGGTGTAAAGAATATCAAAACAATTTTGTGGGCAATGAAAGTACTTGGGAATTTCCTAAGGGGTATCTTAAGATGTACAATAGTGAAACTTACTTGTACGCAAGCCATAGGCGGTGGGTGAGAGATGTGGATACTTTGTACATTGCCCATAACGTTGGGAATAACCATTGGATCACTGTGGAAGTACTACTGCATACGAAGAGGGTAAAAGTGTATGACTCTTACATTAGTTGCAACACCGACGATGTACTTTCCGAATCTTGCAAGGTATATTGTGTGACCACTTTTGTAATGTAGGCTAACTGTCTGTCAGCTGGTACACTTCTTGTTTTGTAGGCTTATTCGAGGTTAATTCCCCTACTGCTAGAACGAATGGCACCAAATAATTTCTTTATAGCATTGCCTATTGATCTATGTTTGTCGGAAATAATAGCTAGATCCTTATCATCAGAGATAACTCGGTTGAGTTGTCTAAAAAACCATTCCCGTGACTCATCATTCTCAGTGTCAACAACACCAAAAGCTATTGGGAAGATGTTGGAATTTCCATCTTGCATAGTGGCGCTTAAGAGAGTACCTTTATGTTTCCCTTGCAAAAAAGTCCCATCAACCATAACAACTTTCTTCATATATGTGAATCCTTGTATACTTGCATCGAAAGCAATGAAGAGGAACTTGAATTTGTGATCTCCAGCAACTTCTAACTTAATAAGAGTTTCAGGATTTGCTCGTCTTGTCATAAATAAGTAGGAGGGAAGTTGTTCATAACTGCTCTTCGATGTTCCCCTTACCAATACTCGTGATTCCCTTAAAGTATGATGAGCCTTCCAATATTTCACCTATAACAAAGACGTAAATATTAGAGAGTAAACCTACAAGACAAGCAAATAAACTTATAATAAACCTACAAAATAGCAACAACAAACCTAAAATACTTATCCGTAAACCTACAAAACAGCCACAACAAACCTACAATATCTACGCGTAAACCTACATAATATCCACAGCAAACCTACAAAACTTGTACAAAAATTTACATAAGCATGTACCTTCAATCCATAACGTTTAGTTAGAGCATCAGCCACATGGATCGGCAGAACTGGCGGACCAACACCACCCACGAAATCAATGTATAGACGAGCTAGAATATAAGAAGTTGCTTGTCTTGCACGACATGATCACTCAGTCACAGAACACGTGTGTTCTTGCACGTAAATTTTAACGTAGAAGCATGACGATTCATCAATTATCGAGGCACGAAGTTTCCATTGGCATCCGGGCACCCAACATTTAACCTGCAACAATACTTTTGATGAAGCAACAACATCAAAATCAAACCTACGTGTAACCGCAAGAATCTTCAACCTTGTCTTCAACTCCTCCTTACTTGGATAACATTGCCCAACTGCTAAGTCAACAACACTCAATTCTAATCCCACATACTCATCCCTTGATAACATATCTCTTTTATTTTTCCTTCTTTCGAATTCCTCACCATTCTTCACTTGAGTACTACTTATATAGTCTTCATCCCCCGAACTTGCACCATCCGGATCATCACAATAGTCAAATCTATATTCCCCATCCTCATCCTCATTTTCTTCAGCTACATCGTCATTATCATTCTCGTCATTTACATTTTCAGAAAACCTACAAGACTAGTCAGCAAACCTACAAGACTGATCACCAACCCTACAACCATCAGTGTCTTCATCTCTAACCATATCTGATTCCACGTCTAAATTTTCATAGAACTGAACACAGATCCGACCTGAATCCTTCCAATACTTCTCTAAAAACACACGAACTGCGTTATTATCTTGCATGAAAATCGGTGGAGTATCTTGTGGTAAATTTCGCATGACAGCATTAGGATACCTATAACTTAGAGTTATGTAATAACACCGTTGAGTCAAACCAAAGGCTTCATACACCATTGCTTCTAACTCTTCTAGATTTGTTCGGTCATCCAACATGATGGTTTTTCTCCCATGAGATTTATCCACATAAAAAACCATCGATCATTCTCACCGCTCCATTCTCCACAAATTAATTGAAGTTGATACATCTCAAAGAGATTTAACACAAACACAAAGGGTTATAGCTTGAACAAAGATGGAAAAATGGTGAAAATATTTGCAAACCGTCGTTGGTTAGCTGAAGAAGAAGGTAGGTGTGTTTTAATTTTAGGGTAAAATAGTTTTTTCACGTCCTAGGGTTAATAAAAGAAAAACTTACAACAAGGCTCCTGCAAAACCTACAACAAAGAATCGTAAAACCTACAACTAAGAATCGTAAAACCTACAACTAAGAATCGTAAAACCTACAATACGCGAAAACTTATTCAAAACAAATGAGATATCAATCTTACAAAACCTACATTGACTAATCAATAAACCTACAACAAGGACCTAAGGAAAACCTATAACAAAGAACCAATAAACGTGAAATCTAAAAAACAAAAAAAGAACCAATAAACGTACAACAAACAAACCAGAAAACATTACATGAGAACTAAGTCGAGAAATAAGAGAAACAAATCAAAAAACCTACATTGATCAATAAACCTACAAGAAGGACCTAAGGAAAACCTATAACAAATAACCAATAAACCTACAACAAACAAACCAGAAAACCTACATTACAGGAGAACTAAATCGAGAAATAAGAGAAACAAACAAGAAAACCTACATTGACTGATCAATAAACCTACAACAAGGACCTTATGAAAACCTATAACAAAGAACCAATAAACCTACAACAAACAAACTAGAAAACCTACATTACAGGAGAACTAAGTCGAGAAATAAGAGAAACAAACCAGAAAACCTACATTGACTGATCAATAAATCTACAACAAGGACCTTATGAAAACCTATAACAAAGAACCAATAAACCTACAACAAACAAATCATATTACCTACATCACAGGAGAACTGAGTCGAGAAATTAGAGAAATCAATCCTAAAAAAACCTACAACGACTAATAAAAAAACCTACAAAAGAGACCATATAAAAACCTACAAGAAAGAACACTTAAGCCTACAAGAAATAAAAAAAACTACAAAACGATATCAATTTAACCGACAATTACACCAAAAACAAACCTACATAACCAGGAGAATTTAATGAAAAACCTACAAAACCAGAAGAATTTGATGATAAAACCTATAACAAAGTAACAAAACCCAAGAAAACTTAATCCAGAAAACGTAACTTGTAAACCTACAAAAGATAAGCCATTTAAACCTACAACAAAAGAAAATGGAAACCTATAACACTTGACAATAAACCTACAACGTTACAGAAATTTTCCGTAGGTTTTCTGTCTGCTGACGTGGAATTACTCATTAATGGCAGTTTCGTAATTTTTTTTTTCGAAGCGAACAGGAATAAAACGGGATAAAAAAGCGAAAAGAGTAAAATTGTAATTAAAAATTTTTTGGACTATTGTAGTCAATATAAATCACAAGAGACTAGTTTAGTAAATCACCCAAGAATATAACATCAGAAATTTGATTACTATAATAATATAAATTGTACGTCTATTATTGGCTATTGTTAATGTAGGAACCAACATTAACAATAAATTAACGATTAGAGAAGAATCTAAATCGGGTTTGAGACTTTCTTCGCGGAGAGAAATGTGTATGCAAAATAGGAGAAGAGAGTTTATCTATTGCTATCAGAAAGGCTGTTTACTTACAAAAGCTCCTAGAGCTCAACAAGTTAAGAGAGGAGAAGATAAATACATGCTCATGCCAGAACAGAGTGAAAGAAGAAGTATAGAAGTGTAAACCCCTAACTAAAACCAAGCTTGGATAATTGGAGATCCCCATTTGGATTCCTTTGCGGATGAGGGAGGATGCTTTATTCCTCACACGAAGATCCACAATTCTGAAAACAGACAATGGATTTGTCTTCATGTAACCTGCAATTTCTTTCTTTCCCTCAAAGAGTGTTGTTTGCCACGCAAGTAAAGTTTTCCGGATAGGAGGATGAGAGGAAGCGGATGGTAACCATTGGATGAGAGTCGAGGATTGTGAAGACTAGATCTCACAATTTGTAATTTATAATTTTGTAAGGAAATACTTGGTAGGCTAGATACTCAAAAATTAAAAACTTTGATTAAATGACATGAACGTATAATGAATTTTTATTGATAGATCTATAAAATTTGTTATGTACAAATGGTTTATAAGTGTACATGTATGAATAGAAAACTGGATTAAATGACTAAGATCGTCTGATAATGTTTAGCTTGGCCAACAAGGAAAGTTCTCTATTAGTTTTCAAGTAGACTCGAGATCAAGATAATTGAGTTTCTACCCTCTTATAATATAAGTGGCAGGAAAAATACTTTGTTCTTCCACATCAATTTTGCCTTGGTAGATAGCATTAATATGAGCTATATCATTCATGTGCTTGTACATCGAAAGTTGGTCAGACCAGCAGCCAAATGCCTCTTTAGTAGATTGTAGCTTTTTCACAGACGTTCTCTACGCTTTTTGGTAACGGATCACCTGACACTGTTCCTCTGACCCAATACATTGAAGGAGTTGGTTAAACTACCTCAGTTTCGGAGCTCTACTTCAAGTTTGAGACCAGTTCCATCAAGAGAGCTTTAAGAAGCTCTCGATGCTGCTCTTTGGGAGATCCTCCCAAGCCCGGTGACAATCTACTCCGGAAAGAGGGAATGGATCTTGTCCTAGTTATATATAATCTCGGGCTTGATAGTCGGCTTGTGTTGCATTTTGATAGCGCTGCAGAACCAGTATTAGAAGAGCCCTTGAGGCTGGAAGTTCATAAGTGAGAGGTTAAGTTCTCTAGGAGCTCAAGGTGCTGAAGTTTGAGAAAGTTTTGAGTCTATGCAGTTGTACAATTCTCAAAAGGAATCTAACCCTTTGTTTCTCTTTCAGAATCTCTAGTTCCTCTACCATGGAAGAATCATCATCTGACTCCTCATCTTGTCATACATCATCTAGTTATTCCTTTCTAAGTTTCTATTTTCTCGTCCAAAGTAAACTAAAATTTAGATAGTAGACAATTTAAAATTCCAATGACAATTTTATGTCCTTGTTGAAGTAGAAATATTGACACAAAAAAACTCATCAAGACAAAACTGCACTGTAATGGTTTCTTTGATGCAATGGTTTTCATGTCTAACCTAAACTGCACTGCAACTAAAATAAGCTGTTATAGCTTTCATTCTGCCTCCAACAAAGTTTTCTTCTATCTGAAATCACAACATATGTAATTGTCAAGAAAAGAGCTTTCAATAAATTAGCTCTCCTGGTTTTAACTTCGATAGTGCGTTAAGCAAGTACCTCAAGAGTTAGAGGAGGTGAAGAGAGCCAAGCGAGTTCTTCCACTTGAGCTAAATCAACATTTCGCGGTAGAAACATTATGATATTAGGGGTAATGGATTGGGCAATTTGAAACAATGAGTACCTACACAAACACAAAAACAAAATTCATTGCAAGATCCAAACTGGTGAGTATTTTTCTCATAAGTTTAGTGAACACAAATTCTACATCAATAAGTAAAGACTTAGAATTCCCTTGTTTGACAAAAAAAGCATTCTCTTGTTTACCCGTCTCTCGGTTGGAGCATATCCATCTTATAACTCTCAACTTCTCTATACATTGGTCCTCCCCATGGTGGAGAAAGAAACAATACATCTCCCTGACCATTGAAAAACATGTAAATCTAGTAGATATCAACAACAACAAAAAGGGTATTTAAAACTGATAGAGAGAAGAAGATTACTTTGAGAAATGGAGCTAACTGGATGAAATCACCAATGACAAAATCTACATGATGAGCAACTCCATATACCATTGCATTTTTCATTGCCAGTTTAACTTTCACCGGATCAATGTCGATAGCAACAACAGAAGAACATCTATACAAAAAGAAAAAAGAATGGTGTAGAAAACATCCAACAGCCAATAATTCGATAGAGAAACGAAAAGCTTTACACTTTAGCAAATTGAATAGTGTTACCACCAACGCCTGAGAAGCAATCAATCACTACTTTCCCACGACATCTCTCAGCTTGTTTGATTGCGATTTCTTCAGGAGTTACAGAATACCATCCTTCTTCATCCATCTCAATACCTTGGTCATATCTTGAGAACAGATTGTAACGTTGAATCCAGTACTTAGTAATCTTAGGATTCGCCTCATGTTCTTTCTCTATCGATGATTTTATCAATGTATAAATTGTGGGGTTAGGGTTTAGTCTCACAACAACAGATTCTGGAATTATCCGATATAGAAAGATGACGGCTTGAGTAACGCCTGTTTACCTTTCTTAAAGCGCGATCGTTTTTTGAGCCGCATCGGTCGATAGTGAGTCAAAACGTCAACTCGAATGACAAATCTTTAAGTGAGGAATATCGTCGAACACTTGTGCTGCTACTCCTTCCTTAAGCCAAGTCTCTTCCTTTCGAAATTTACTTGGCTCACCAATCGTCCCTTGGCGCTTCGACGATAAAAAGTATGGAAGTAATAAAGAAGCAATTACGGGTTGGAGGTATTAAAACTTAAAAAACAGATGTAAGCTTTTTTCAAGGCATGGTTTTTTTGGAACTTGTTTTAGGTTTCTCTGTTTTGGTCTCCAATAGATTATTTTAGGGTTAGGAGCTTGTGTTTTCACATTTCAGCATCATTTCACATCCTTTGTTTAGAGCCTGCATATCATCTATGCCCAATTTGAAACAAAATTACTCGGACTCTTGTTTTGTCCAATGCTTTTGTGAATATGTCTTCGAGTTTAGACATCATGTTTCAGAGTCATGTTCCTAGTGAAGACTTCGTACAACAACTGTTACATTTTATCACAGGGCATACCATATCGTGCAGCTGTGGCATCTTAGGCCATGTCATTCCAATTCTTATATCTTCACTGCTCAACGAGGTATTCTTCTCTATTGGTACATCTATGAGTTCCATGATAAAGTCACTTGGTTTTGGTGAAATTCTGATTGCATTGCTCTGTGTTTTCTGTTCTAGTTTGTTATGTTCTCTGGAATCTGAAGTTCTTAAAGGTTAAATTATGAAAAGCAAGTTGCATAATATTTGGTATAGTCAATCCCAAAACAGTGAAAGGCAGCTCACGTGACGTGATAGATACACAGCATGAAGCATATATACATATATTATATGCTGATCACCAAAAGTCAATTACATAAATATATTCATCGTTGAATCATTATAAGGCTGAGTTGGTAAGAACTTGATCATAAATACAGTTTAATATTGTAGAATCGGAAGAAGATTTTTGAGTCTTTCAAAGATTACAATTAAGAACATACTGTATCTACAATCTGTGGTTCCTTTTCGAGTAATTATATAAGCTTTTGGGTATATTCCCTTGTAGGAACGAATATATTTGTTGTCCCTAGTTTTACTTCCTCAGATAAATCTGAAATTTTGATTTGAATTCGTCTGTCATGGTTCGTTAACTTCTGGTTTAACTGTATGTGCGTACATGTTGTGAAGTTTAAACTAGAAAAAGTGAAGCATTTGAGACAAAAAGTCAAACAAATAAAAGAGCAAATGTGTTAGAGATTAATTAACTTAGTTATTCTCACGTTGTTTAACTTTTAAGTAGAGCTACTTTGCCTTTCTAAAATTTCTCAAGCATTAAGTTGCAGAAAACCAGAGAGATTGCTTCTCTTCTCTTCATATACCAAAGGTCATTTCAAATTCTGTATTGAATCTCATATGTTTTGAGTGATTTTGTATTCTCATGTGTAAGATTGTTCTTAACTTAAGTGATTCTCGTTGGTTCTGTCTTTTGACTTTAATTCTGTGTTGACTTTTTGTTCAGGTTTTGCTCGCGTGAGAAGAAGCTGAAGACATGTCGTCGTGGACATCATCTGAGTTCCTCTATGTAGAATTAAAACCATGTGGTATTCATTTCCTAGAACGTTGTAAGCGTTCAGGCAAGCTCTCATTCAAGCAATATCAAGCATTGGTCTTTGGCTTGACCTTCGTTGCCTATATTGCTTTCCATGCAACCCGAAAGCCCAACAGCATCGTCAAAGGAACGCTCTCTGAACAACCGACAGGACATTTCAAGGCTGCAGGCAACGGTGGATGGGCTCCTTTCGATGGTCCAGATGGAACAGCGTTGCTTGGACAAATCGATTTGGCTTTTCTAGCTGTTTATGCCGTTGGAATGTTTGTGGCTGGTCATTTGGGTGATCGTTTGGACCTCAGGACGTTTCTAACGATAGGTATGGTCGGTACAGGTGTGTGTACCGCTCTGTTTGGAGTTGCTTTCTGGGCAAACATCCATAGTTTCTACTATTTCCTAGCCATTCAGACAGTTGCAGGGTGGTTCCAGTCTATTGGATGGCCTTGTGTGGTGGCGGTTTTGGGAAACTGGTTTGATAAGAAGAGGAGAGGAGTTATTATGGGTGTTTGGAGTGCTCATACATCAATAGGGAATATCATTGGGTCACTAATCGCAGCCGGACTTTTGAAATTCGGTTGGGGATGGTCTTTTGTTGGTCCGGCTCTGCTCATTACATTTCTAGGCATTGTGGTTTACCTGTTCTTGCCTGTGAACCCTCCAGCTGTTGAAGCTGAGAGAGATGGAACTGAAGTTGATTCAACAATGAGACTAGGTGACACTATTACAGAAAGTTTCTTAAGTTCTAGAATGAGTACTACTGGATTTGATAGAAGAGCTGTTGGGTTCTTAGCTGCCTGGAAAATCCCGGGTGTTGCTCCTTTTGCCTTTTGTCTCTTCTTCACCAAATTAGTATCTTACACTTTCCTCTATTGGCTTCCTTTCTATGTAAGCCAGACTGAGATCGGAGGAGAACATTTGTCACAAGAGACATCTGGAAACTTATCGACACTCTTTGATGTTGGAGGCGTGGTTGGAGGAATCTTAGCTGGATATTTCTCGGATCAGCTCGATGGCAGAGCCATTACAGCTGGAGGATTCATCTACTTAACAATACCAGCTCTGTTCCTCTACAGAACTTATGGTCATATATCAATGACAATCAACGTTACCCTCATGTTCATAGCTGGAGTATTTGTTAATGGGCCTTATGCTCTCATCACAACCGCGGTTGCGGCTGATCTTGGTACACACAAGTCGCTTAAAGGCAATGCAAGGGCTTTGGCTACAGTGACTGCTATTATAGATGGCACAGGATCAGTTGGTGCAGCTATTGGACCTGTTCTTACAGGTTACATTGCTGCTATCAGTTGGGATGCTGTGTTTTACATGTTAATGACTGCAGCTTTGATCTCTGGATTGTTGCTCACTAGTCTTATCATAACAGAAGTGAAAACTTTGATGTATGGATCATCTGAAGAAGATGAAGTCGAAGTCGCTGCTCCTACCTCAAGACCTCCCATTGATGTTCTTATATGATAGATATAACTTTGCTTTTTGTTTTTTGTTTCTCTATCTGACTTTGATTCTCTTCATGACTTTGTTCTTTTCTCTTTGTATTATCTCTGTTTTTGTAAGGTTTGAATGAAAACAATCTATTTTTCTTGGTTTTAATGTTCAAAAACCAACCTAAAGAAAATACATAAGAACCAATTGCAATACATGATGACAATGGTATGCATGCAAATAATTAGAGTATTACCTCAAACCGAAAACCAAAATCATTTCTAAACTTCTAACCCAAAATCATATTTAAAATTTTGTGGTTTTAAAAAATAATTCAGGGACTGGACAAGCATATAGTTGTAAAAAAAAAATAACTAAAAAAAATATATAAAAATACATAGAAGCTGAGATTCTATGAATATGACATGTGAATAAATGTGTTTTTTCCACTACGAGTATACTTCTAGGGACGGTACGGACCAACAATAACGAAAAGACAAAAAAGACCTTAACAAGTCTAGACGCAAGCATAAGATGATTAGAGGGTAAAATAGAAATTTCAAAAAGAGGTTATTAATATAATGCTGATGATCAACCGGACAGGTGCATGTGACCCACTTCCCCTATTATTGCCACCGCTCTTATCTTTTGTCTTTTTTTCTTTTTTTAATTTATAAAAGCCTATCTATTTATTTGGTGCAATTATATTATTTTATATAATATGGTTTTTATATATAACAGCGAATTTAAAAAAATATTTTTTTTTATATGCTTTTTTTTGAAAAATATTACTCTCAAAGTGAAAAAACTCAACCAAACTCGGATAAATGACGAGAGTAACTATGATTCTCTTAAAGTAGTCAAATATTTCGTCATCTAATTAGTGACGTGTATACTTATTTTTTTCTCCCAATAAAAACACCATCATATATTTTTTACTAGTTTTGATTATATATTTGATTATCTACAGGATAGAACCCATAATTTTATGTCCATTTCTGTTAACATTGCATAATCATATCTTTAGTAATATTGTTAATTTCTTCTCACGGGTAAGGGTGTCAATGTGGTTAAACTGCCCTATTTAGCTCGTTCCGCTATAGGTCCAACTTTATTTGCGGATTAAATAGGCCAACATGCATAACATGCGGTCATAAATATAATAATCCTAACCCGCCCTATTTCATGATCGCGGGTTACGCGGTCTGTCCGCGGTTTTCTTAATTGTATTTCTGTTTTAATATACAAAATAAATTTTAAATAAAATGTATTAGAAACAAGATTATACAATCATAAGATGCACAATCTATATATTATGAAATATTTTTAATAATATAAAACATAAATTTGATAAATAAAAAGAGTAAAATTATTCGTTAATTTATTTTATATGGTTTGACTTTACAAAATTAAAATACAATTATGTTTTATATTTACATTATATATTACTTAATATTATAATTTTTTATTTAATTTGATTATTTATAAATTTTGATTATTTTTGTAAATTTTTCTATGTTTGCAGGTCGGTCCGCTGACCAAATGGTCAAACCAACATTAACTTTTTGTCCATGATGGACTAATCCACAAAGCCCATTTTTTATTTGGACATAAAATATATAACTCTAATCCGTCCCATAACATAGCGGTCTAAATATAACCTGCCGATTTAAACTTAGACACCCCTACTCACGAGTGATATAATGATAATTTTCTCTTTTTGATTACTAATACTTAATTGTATTTTACATTAAGAAAGCCTCCAAATTCAGAGAATTTACCGTTTGTTATAAGTAACCATCACATGTGAGTGTTACAGTTTAAAATTGAGAAGAAAATGGAGGAATGGTGATACGGTTCTTTGTACTTCGACTTGTTTGGTGAAAAGAGAGAAGAATCAAACAAGCAGCAAACACAGATTTAAATTCTAATAATTAAAAACTTAGAAGAATTACTTTTTATAATTAGACAAATTGGAAAACAAATATTCTTTCTCTTTTCCAATCTGTTCCAACAAACAACCCATGTTCATAATTTTCTTTGTCTAGTTACCGCTATATGCTTTTTTGTTTCTTCCTTACTCAAAAACTTCCTTCGTTTGTTGAAACCCAGATCTTTGTTCTTGTTGTTTTCCCATTTTCTCTTTTGATTTCATCTTCATTTTGTTCTTTTTCACTGAAATAATCTTACTTTTGTTCTTTCTTCTTCTTTTGGATTCTTCTGGGTTGTGTTTCAGATCTAGAAGCGTATTGGATTGTTTACTGAAATCAAGCGGAAATAGTTGGATTCTTTGGTTTGTTTTGTTAGCTTTTGCATTGCATTGTTGAAAAGAAAATTTCAGTATTTTCGAATTGATTTGCTAAAAAGCTGCAACTTTCTGGGCAAGAGGTGAGATAAGAGAAGAAATTGCTTTCTTTCAGTGAAATTTCTTTCTTTGAGTTCGATTTCTTGTGGAGGCTAATGCACAGAAGAGAGTAGAAAACAATTTACACACATTTGGGAAATTTCTGTTTTCTGGAGGAGCTAGATAGGATTTGGCTCATCTGTTGCTGAACATACTCTCTTTGTAAGAGACAGTAGTGGCTATGTCAAAGCTGAGGAAAAAATTTCTGGAACGTGTTCTATGTGTGTTGATAATCTTTACTTGTGTTGTTGGCTATGGAAAAGCTGAGTCCAAGAGTTTCCTTATAGATTGTGGCTCAAATGCTACAACCAAAGTAGATGGAAGAACATGGATTGGGGATTCGTCTCCCAACAAAACTTTGACCATGCAAGGATTTGATGCTACTACTACTGCATCGACATCGATAGGAAGTTCGGTTTTTTCTGAGATATATAAAACTGCTCGTGTTTTCGAGGCTGTGTTAAACTATACATTTGAAGGTATAACTCAGGGGAATTACTTTGTTAGGTTGCATTTCAGCCCTCTTGTCATTGAGAACCACAATACAAATGAGTCTTCTTTCAGCGTGTTTGCGGATAATCTGAGACTGATGTTTGACATCAACATACAGGGAGAAATAGCGCATAAGAATCTCATCTTGCAAAGCTCTGGTCACAATGCTACTACCTCTTCATTGGTTAAAGAGTTTCTGTTACCTTTAAGACAGGGAAAATTGGTTTTAAGTTTCATGCCACAGAAAGGGTCCTTCGGGTTTGTCAATGCAATTGAAATTGTTTCTGTTGTTGATAAGCTTTTCAAGGAATCAGTTACTAAAGTGGGTGGAAGCGAAGTGGAGCTTGGTTTAGGCGAACGTGGGATCGAAACTATGTATAGGCTAAACGTTGGTGGTCCCAAGCTAGGTCCAGGCCAAGATCTTGGGCTATATAGAACATGGGAAACAGATTCCAGCTACATGGTGATTGAGAACGCTGGTTTACCAGTGAAGAACAGCTCACATGTTACATATGCTGTGGGATATGATTTGCCTGTGGCTCCTCTTCTTGTTTATGAAACTGGTAGGACGATGTCAAACACTGAAGTTTTGGAGAAACGGTTCAACATTTCGTGGAAATTTGAAGTGGATCCAAACTTTGATTACTTGGTCAGGCTACATTTCTGTGAGCTGTCTGTTGATAAGCCAAACCAGAGGATATTCAGGATCTACGTAAACAATCAGACGGCTGCTGGTAATTTTGATATATATGCTCAGGCAGGTGGGAAGAACAAAGGAATTTATCAAGATTACTTTGATCCGGTCTCCTCTAAGAACGACATTCTCTGGATTCAACTCGGACCTGACACTTCTGTTGGTGCTTCTGGAACTGATGCTCTTCTGAATGGTCTTGAGATTTTCAAGCTCAGCAAAAATGGAAATCTTGCTCATTTCTTCAGGTTTGATTCAACTGGTCACTCGGTAAATGACTCAAAGTTGCGGATTATATGGATCAGTATTGGCGCTGGTATAGCAACTATCATTTTTTTCGCGTGCTTAGGAACCTTGGTCCTATGCTTATGCAAGAAAAGGAGAAACAAATCAAATGAGTCCAAAAACAATCCTCCCGGGTGGCGTCCATTGTTCTTGCATGTCAATAACAGTACTTCAAATGCCAAAGCAACTGGAGGTTCTCTGAGACTGAACACTCTTGCGGCATCTGCAATGGGTAGGAAATTTACACTAGCCGATATTCGTGCAGCCACCAACAACTTTGATAACGGTTTAGCTATCGGAGTTGGAGGGTTTGGTAAAGTCTACAGAGGAGAGCTTGAAGATGGAACTCTTATAGCTATAAAACGAGCCACCCCACATTCTCAACAAGGACTTGCTGAATTTGAAACTGAGATTGTAATGCTATCGAGGCTTAGGCATAGGCATCTTGTGTCTTTGATTGGGTTCTGCGATGAGCACAACGAGATGATCTTGATTTATGAATACATGGCGAATGGAACTCTAAGGAGTCATCTTTTTGGAAGCAACCTTCCTCCATTATCATGGAAGCAACGGCTGGAAGCTTGTATAGGCTCTGCAAGGGGGTTGCATTACCTTCACACAGGCTCCGAGAGAGGAATCATTCACAGGGATGTCAAGACAACAAACATACTACTAGATGAGAACTTTGTGGCGAAAATGTCTGATTTTGGGCTGTCAAAAGCTGGACCGTCCATGGACCATACTCATGTTAGTACTGCTGTGAAAGGAAGTTTCGGGTATCTTGATCCGGAATACTTCAGAAGGCAACAGTTAACAGAGAAGTCAGATGTTTACTCTTTTGGTGTTGTCTTGTTCGAAGCTGTTTGTGCTCGACCTGTTATAAACCCGACTTTGCCTAAAGACCAGATCAATCTTGCGGAATGGGCTTTAAGTTGGCAAAAGCAGAGATCTCTCGAGTCCATAATCGACCCAAATCTGAGAGGAAACTACAGTCCTGAATCGTTGGAGAAGTATGGAGAGATAGCAGAGAAGTGCTTAGCAGATGAGGGGAAGAACAGGCCAACTATGGGAGAAGTTTTATGGAGCTTGGAGTATGTTTTGCAGCTTCATGAAGCTTGGCTACGCAAACAGAATGGTGAAAACTCGTTTTCAAGCAGCCAAGCGCTAGAAGAAGCACCGGAGAGCTATACTCTACCTTCTTCCGATCAAGATTTCCCAAAGAGTGAGAAGAGCCAAACAGAATCAACTCTTCACAACTTGGCCTAAGGAAGAAATAGACTGACCATCTCCAAAATTATTCTTTTGTTCTTTTGTTTTAATTCATTATGATCTATCCAGAAGCTCCTAGTAATGGTCCTTGAAATCTCATGACGCTGCAAATATAATTTGCTTTAAAAGGTATTTGTTTCTCATTCTTTCCTTCATAATCAGTGAACCAGAGAGATCTGCAGAGTCTGGTTTGTCTGATTACGGTTTCTTCAACTCATTCAACTTGCATCAGAAGAAATTAGTTGCCATTTTAAAGAATTTTCTCTCACAATCAGTAGAAGGTTTTAAAATGGTCGAGAAACTTATTAGAAAAATTCTAAGAGATACAGCAGGCTCAATACTCTGTCACAAGAGAAAGACATGTCTTAATAACTGCAAAAAGGAACAAGGTTACAAATACTTTTGTGTTCGGTAATATCACTCAAAATCTGCAACTTTCAAAAACAGAAAATACAGTATGGTTCCTCTCTTGGAACAGGATAAAGCTTAAAGATCCAGAGAGGATAAACGAAGTCGATGGATCTCATTTCTTCCCACCACCGGAAACATTGAACTTGAAGAAAATAATATCTCCGTCCTGGACAACATATGTTTTACCCTCCTGTCTGTATTTTCCTGCGGCCTGCGTTGGTGAAA
Source organism: Lepidium africanum (assembly GCA_900406405.1). Classification (NCBI taxonomy): domain Eukaryota; kingdom Viridiplantae; phylum Streptophyta; class Magnoliopsida; order Brassicales; family Brassicaceae; genus Lepidium; species Lepidium africanum. The sequence continues at coordinate 20,265 of OVAX01000449.1, forward strand.
AGGAGTGTAAATTAAGTTTCAGTGTCAACTCCGTGAACCATTGAGATTTACATCCATGCGAATAATTTAACCATGCCATCTTAAACGAGCATATAGTGCACGATGGAGACCATTCTTATCATCTAAATGTCTGATTTTGGAGACTACTTACTCCAGAGACCTTAAGAGATAGGAGGTAAACAGGAGTTATAGAAAAGTACCTTAACTGCAGGTTCATTGCCAAGTTCCTTGAGATCCTCAAATTTCATGACCTGTGATACCAACAACATAATAGGATTAAATCACATCGGACTTTGAAATAGACATAGGATTCAACTCAGACAAACAATTGATTTTAGTGAAACTGATAAATCTATATATGGTTCTCATTAGGTTTCTGTTTTGACATCTACAGGCTTGCATAATAGAAAATCAACAAGCTGAATATGTAAATAGGCATGCATCATTTGTGTCATGCAAAAAATGAGACAGATTATGGAAATTCTTTAACAGAGCATATCATCAAAACCCAGAGGAAAATGACTTGGCACACATATATTTTAGGGTAGGAAAAAAGAAGTGAAATTGACCACGAATCAAGAGAAATGAAAAGGTTACCTCGGCGCAAATAAATCCTCTCTCAAAATCAGTATGAATAGTCCCTGCAGCTTGAGGAGCCTTTGACTGCCGTCGTATTTGCCAGCACTTCACCTGCAGAACAAAATATGATTGATGAATCTACTTTAGAAACAACAACTTCCAGTGAATGCTACATGACAATTTACATTGACGTTACACTATTAATAGTTCATTAAAGAAAAAACAATGCTTGAAAGAACGTCTCAGAGATATGGACTAGAATGTGTTGCAAAGCCAAGTAAACTATTGGTAAAGTAGGAATGTAATACCTCATCAGGCCCTGCCGTAAAAAAATATATAAGGTTGATGGCTGAGAATCCAGTTTTGATGATCCTTGGAAGAGCACTGTCAAAGCAGCAATGGCCGTTAGATTCATTTTATTACGCTCATAGCAAATTCATCTTCAGGAGCAACTATTCATTTAAAGAAAGGGTATGCCGTCCTTTCACTACTAACCTTTGCAGTTTGTTCTCCTCACAATATTTTGCTGCTTCATCTGGGGGCATATCAGCAAGACTCCTTTCGAAAACACCACTGAAAGGAATCATGGTATCACCACCGTGTTCTTGAACCCTACATTATGATGTAACAAATTTTTTTGTTTAGGAGAAGTTGAATAAGGGAAGTAAATGCATCATGACGTCCCGGTAGAAGAAACTTTTGCAGCAACATAGGTGTGTTCAATATAGTTTGTGTGATATATGTAAGTACCAAGCATGAATCTTCGGCAAGAACTTGTTTTTCTTCCTCTGGTAGTCTCGCTCATTCAAATTGATCTGTAAGTTAAATTTAAGAAAAATCAGAGATTGCAAAATGTCCAAAAAACATGCCTTACTAATTCTTTAGTTGAAACGGACTTTGCAGAGCATAAAGATCAGCAAAAGTTTAATAGTATTATGGTTAAATTTGCAAGTGACACATAATATTGACAGTATATGCCTCTACATATTGTAAGCTGAGCCAGGAAAATCTTTTGAAAGAAAAGTATCGACCATAGAAATCAAAGAAGCAAAACAATATAACCTAACAGAAAAAATGATTACAAACTACAGATGAACATTCAAGATACTCACCAAGTAAACAACGGGCTTTGCAGAAAGCAGTTGGAAAGTGTTTAAAATCTCGATATCAGCTGCTTTCCAGTCCCCAAAACGAACATCCTTCCCTTCTTCAAGCCAAGCTTTTACCTATGCACAAGAATTACAATCGTTTTTCAGCCAATTAATAATTAATTGCAAGTGACATAAAGAAGACTGCATTGCCTAGAAATTTTATTAGCATACCTTTTGCAAGAGCTCAAGTTCTACTTTTAGCTGCTTGTCATTGCTCCTCTTCATGCTCTTCTCAACATCTTCAATCTTCTTTCCAACAAACTCAATATCCTAAAGTTGCACCAAATAGATACGCATTAAACACAAACAACAATGGAGAAACAATTAACACGATCTAACTAATACAAACATCTATCAACTGCTTTACAGTACAAGAAGGAATTCCAGGAGTTCTGAGATCTAGATGTCAATATGATTTGTTTTACCTTCAGTCGCAATTCTTCAGTGATGGTCTCCAAATCTCTAACAGGATCCACGATATCATCAACATGAATAATATCAGCATCTTCAAAAGCACCTGCACATGTCCAGTTGAAAAGAACTAATAAAGAAGATATCTTATTATCAAAAAATTGTATCGGTCGTTCAGGAACAGATACACGCAAGATCCATATAAGAGGAAAATATAAACTAGTTAATGCAATGACCTATAGGTAGAAAACAAGTAAAATACAAGAAGTCTGTCTATGAAAGACATATGAACTTTCTTAATACTCAATTAGGAACTCAAAACAGCACAAGCAACATGTACAGTCCACTTCATGCATCAAATCACTATTTTAACCAAAAATTACACAGTGGCACAAGGAGAAAAAAGGAGAAATCATACGTAAAACATGGAAGATTCCATCAACTGCGCGAATGTGGGACAAGAAGTTGTTTCCAAGTCCCTGTCCTTCATGAGCGCCTCTAACAAGCCCAGCAATGTCATGAATTTCAAGAAAAGCTGGAATCTAAGGCATCACAAACGTAAAGAAGTCAGCTTGAGAAACATGTCCATTCATGGTCGTATTTCAGGAAGTAATCTCTGTTCTACTTTCCGTAGCAGCAAGTCATAAAGCTGCAAACTTACCTCACTCTTTGGCTTGTACAATTGGCAAAGCCAATCGAACCTCTCATCGGGGATATTTACACGAGCCTCATTAGGCTCAATTGTGCAAAAGGGGAAATTCTCAGCTGGAATTGAAAGCTTTGTAAGAGTGTTGAAAAGAGTAGATTTTCCCACATTTGGTAACCCAACCTGCATGCCACCAACAAAGCCCATGATGAGTTACAAGCAACCTTAATCACTGAATTTAAACAAAAATCAAGTTTCTACAGGTGGATTGATCATCTATACGAGCTCAGTAACAAACAAAATGACACAAACCATATACTATAAAAACACTGAAGTCCATTTCATATCACATTAGCAAATTGATCTCCATCGATACGAAATCAGAAGAAATGAAAGACACTTTCATCGATGAAAATACTGCCATGAGAAAATATAAAGTTCGATCATTCTTTACCAATGAATTAACTTGGATTTCAAGAAAAAAAAACATAAAAAAAATCCGGAAAAAGCAGATAAGAGAAATGATTTACAATTCCGATCTTGAGGTGAGAAGAGAAACGGCCAAGAATAGGCCTCTCGACGGGACCTGCATCTTTCTTGGCTTTTGGAGGCATGTTTCTCTAAGTGTAGAGCTTGAAAGTGAAGCGAAGCGAAGCAGATACCTTAGGGTTTTTGCTGATTAACACGACAGAAAAAAAGCTAGCAGAAGCCGACGCAGAGGTTAAAGAAGAGATTGCTCAGCTGGTTCACGGACCGGTTTAATTCGAAGTGGCATTTCCGGGTCCAACTCGTACCAATTATGGACAAAGTAAACCAAAATTGAACCCAAAACCGAGTAAGTAAAGTGAATTTCCGTTTTGACTTCTATTAAACCAAATGACTATCATAGATTAGATGTTACTGAAGTCTTAAAATCAATAGCCACTCCCACTCTCTCTCCATAGGGTTTGTTTGTGTCCTCCAAAAGATTGGATTAGATTAATCAACATCAGTAAGATCATCACAAACAACTCCAAACTGCATTACACACACACCTCTCTAAAGCAATTGACAAAAAAAACATAACATTAATTAACGAACCCCACAAAAAAAAATATTGAATTTATCAACTCCCTCAAGTTTGTAGATCATCCAATCTTTCTTTCAGACAATAATCTTGTAGATGACTGCCACAGGAATATTAACAACGTGACCTGTATCCCAAAACAACCCAATTCTCCCAAAAACATTCTTCATTGCTGGAAAGACAAGAGTCAAGACCCGTGTCTGCCCGTTTTCGATTGTAAACTTAGCAATTGAGACCGAGTCCGGTGCCACCCACCAGACTGTATATGTTTCGTTTGTAGCCGTGGCTGCAACATTTGTTACCGATCTTAGGACAGTTCGAGTGCCAACGAGCTTAGTTATTGTGAGTTTGTGACTAAGAGTAGGTTCAGATCAGAGGCTGCAAGAGAGGACTTGTACGCTGAGCACCTTTCACCAGTGTAGTTGAGAACGACAGGAGATGATCTGTTGATGCCACAGAGACACTTCATGTACTTCATTGCAATTTGTAACCTACATATGCAGAAACAGATAATATTTATCGATGATCTTAAATAAATTGATTTAGGTTGGCTTAAAAAGAGGGACAAGCACAAGACAAGCATACTCTTGTAAAAGAGGGAAAGGACAAGCATACTGTGAACCAAAGAGATCTGAAAAGTCTAGTTTGACTGATTACCGTTTCTTCAACTCATTCAAGTTGCATCAGAAGAAACTTGTTCTCAGTTTTAAGAATTATTTCTCACAATCAGTTGAAGGTTTCAAAATGGTCGACAAAAATTCATGAGTTCTAAAAGATAAAGCAGGCTTAATGCTCTGTCTCAAGGGAAAGACATGTCTTAGATAACTGCAAAAAGAAACAAGGGTTACAAGAGATTGATTTTGGTAAAGGCACTCAAAAACTGCAACTTTCCAAAACAGAAAATACAGTATGGTTTCTTTCCTGGAACTGCTTAAAGCTTCAAGATCCAGAGAGGATAATCGAAGTCAGATGGATCTCATTTCTTCCCACCACCAGAAACGTTGAACTTGAAGTAAATGATATCTCCGTCCTGGACAACATATGTTTTACCCTCCTGTTTGTATTTTCCTGCAGCCTGCGTTGGTAAAAGGTGTGTAAATAAGGTTTAAGTGTCAACTCCTTGAACCATTGAGATTTTTATCACCATGCGAATAATTTAAACATGCCATCTTAAACGAACATATAGTTCAAGATTGAGACCTCCTTATCATCTACATGTCTAATTTTGGAGACTACTAACTCTAGAGACCTTAAGAGATGGAAGGTGAAAACGGAGTTATTGACAAGTACCTTGACTGCAGTTTCATTGCCAAGCTCCTTGAGATCCTCGAATTTCATGACCTGTGATACCAACAACATTGGATTAAACCAAAACGTACTATGAATCAGATAGAGCATTCAAATTCAGGTAAACAATTGATTTTTCACTGGAACTGATAAATCTATATATTATTTGCATTAGGTTTCTGCTTTGACATACAGACTTGCATAATAGGAAATCAACAACAAGATGCACATGAGAGTAGGTAAGTATCATTTATGTCGTGGAAAACATGAGAAAGATTATGGAAACTTTTTAAGAGAGCAAATTATCAAAACCCATAGGAAAAAGGCTTGGCACACATATTTAGGTAAGGAAGATGATGAAAAGGTAACCTCGGCACAAATAAATCCTCTCTCAAAATCACTATGAATGGCTCCTGCAGCTTGAGGAGCCTTTGACTGCCGTCGTATTTGCCAGCACTTCACCTGCAGAACAAAATATGATTGATGGATTTACTTTAGAAACATCAAATTCCAGTAAATGCACTACATGACAATTTACACGGACGTTACATTATCAGTAGCTCATTACAGAAAAATACTGCTTAGAAGAACGTCTCAGAGATATTGAGACTAGAGAGTGTTGCAAAGCCAAGAAGCTACTAGTAAAAGTAGAAATGTTATACCTCGCCATGCCCTGCAGTAAAGAAATATATGAGGTTTATGGCTGAGAATCCAGTTTTGATGATCCTTGGAAGAGCACTGTCATAGCAGCAATGGGCATTAGATTCACTTTAAAGCGTTTAAAGCAACTATTCATTTGAAGAAAGGGTTATGTGATCCTGTTATTACTGACCTTTGCAGTTTGTTCTCTTCACAATATTTCGCTGCTTCATCTGGGGACATATCAGCAAGACTCCTTTCAAAAACACCACTGAAAGGAATCATGGTACCACCACCGTGTTCTTGAACCCTATATTATGATGGAACAATTAATTCTTGTCTTGGAGAAGTTAAATAAAGGAAGTACATCATGACATTCCTGTAAAAGCAACAGAGATACATTCAACATAGTTTGTGTGATATATGTAAGTACCAAGCATGAATCTTCGGCAAGAACTTGTTTTTCTTCCTCTGGTAGTCTCGCTCATTCATATTGATCTGTAAGTTAAATTTAAGAGAAATCAGAGATTGCAAATTATCCAAACAACATGCCTTTATAATTCTTTAGCTGAAATGGACTTTGCAGAGCATAGAGATCAGGAAAATCTAGAGGATATATAATGGTTAAATTTGCGAGTGTCATATAGTATACACAGTATGAATCTTCATATTGTAAGCCGAGCTAGGAAAATCTTTTGAAAGAAAAGTGTCGAGCACAGAAATCAAAGGAGCAAAAGAATCTATTGTGACAGAAAAGTGATTACAAACTAGAGATGAACATTCAAGATTACTCATTACTCACCAAGTAAACAACGGGCTTTGCAGAAAGCAATTGGAAAGTGTTTAAAATCTCGATATCAGCTGCTTTCCAGTCCCCAAAACGAACATCTTTTCCTTCTTCCAGCCAAGCTTTTACCTATAGCAAGAGTCATAATTGTTTTTTCAGCCAATTAATTATTAATTACAAATAAATTAAGAAGACTACATGGCTAATAAAACATAAGCATACCACTTGCAAGATCTCAAGTTCTACTTTTAGCTGCTTGTCATTGCTTCTCTTCATGCTCTTCTCGACATCGGCAATCTTCCTTCCAACAAATTCAATATCCTAAAGTTGCACCAAATAGATCCACATTAAACACAAACAACAATGGATGAAACGACCAACAAGATCTAACTAATACAAATATCTGTCAACTGCTTTACGGTACACAGAAAGGATTTCACGAGTTCAGAGATCTAGATGTCAGCTAGATTTGTTTTACCTTCAGCCGCAATTCTTCAGTGATGGTCTCCAAATCCCTAACAGGATCCACAATATCATCGACATGGATAATATCAGCATCTTCAAAAGCACCTGCACATGTCCAGTTGAAAAGTTACTAACCAGAGTATAACTGCCAAGATAGTTTATATCCCTGGAAAAAATATAAAGAAGATATCTTACTTTTAAAAAAAAACATGTCGATTGTTCAGGAACAGATACACGCATAATTTACATAAGAGGAAAACATAAACTAGTTATTGCAATGCCCCTATAAGTAGAAAACAAGGAAAATACAAGAACTTATAACCAGTCTGTCGATGAAAGACATAAAGATTTCCTAATACTCAATTAGGAACTCAATGCAGCACAAGCAACATGTACAGTCCACTCATGCATCAAATCACCTTTCTAACCACAAATTACGCTAAAAAAAGCTGGCACTAAGAGAAAAAATAGGAGAAATCATACGTAAAACATGGAAGATTCCATCAACTGCACCAATGTGGGACAAGAAGTTGTTTCCAAGTCCCTGTCCTTCATGAGCGCCTCTAACAAGCCCAGCAATGTCATGAATTTCCAGAAAAGCTGGAATCTAAGGCATCACAAACGTATAGTAGTGAGCTTAAGCAAGTTGTCCATTCATGATCGTCTTTCAGGTAGTATTCTCTGTTCTACTTTCCGTAGCAACAAGTCATGAAATAAAGCTACAAACTTACCTCACTCTTTGGCTTGTACAATTGGCAAATCCAATCGAATCTCTCATCGGGGATATTCACACGAGCCTCATTAGGCTCAATTGTACAAAAGGGGAAATTCTCAGCTGGAATTGAAAGCTTTGTAAGAGTGTTGAAAAGAGTAGATTTTCCCACATTTGGTAACCCAACCTGTGATGCCACCAACAAATCCCATGATGAGTTACAATCAATCTTGTACTTTTTTAATCACTGAAGTCCATTTCAGATTGCATTAGCAAATAGATCTCCATCGATACGAAAATCACAAGAAATGAAAGACACTTTCATCGATGAAAATATTGCTGTGCGAAAACACAAGATTCGATCAATCTCTACAACTTGGATTTAAAAAAAGAAACAAAAACAAATCCAAACAAGGCATATAAGATAGATAATTCACGATTCCGATCTTGAGATGAGAAGCAAAACGGCCAAGAATAGGCCTCTCGACGGGACCTGCATCTTTAGCTTTAGCTTTAGGAGGCATGTTTCTCTAAGTATCGAGCTTGAAAGTAAAACGAAGTAGAGATTCTAGGGTTTTTGCTCATTAAAAAGTCAACGGAAAGCTAGCAGAACAGTAGCCAACACTGAGGTTAAAGAAGAGATTGCTCAGCTGGTTAACGGACCGTTTAATTTGAAATGGCATTTCCCGGTCCATCTCGTACCAGTTACAGACAAAACTAACCAATGTTGAACCCATAACCGAGTTAATCAAATTTATTTCGGTTTTCACTTCAACTAAACCAAATGACGATCATAGATGTTACTCAAAATCAATAGTCACTCACACTCAAGTCTCCATAGGGTTTATGTTCTCCAAAAGATTGGATTAGATTAATCAACTTCATCAGCAAGATCATCACAAACCACTCCAAGCACATTTACAAACTACATTACACACCTCTCTAAAGCAATGGACAAAAACATACATTAATTGATGAACCCCACAAAAAAAAAAAAAAAAAAATGAATTATCAACTCCCCAAGTTTGTTGATCATCTTACTAAAACTCTGCATATAACAATCTTTTTTGTCAGACAGCAATCTTGTAGATGACTGCCACCGGAATGTTAACAACGTGACCTTTATCTCCAAACAGCCCAATCCTCCCAAAACTCGCCATCGAAACATTCTTCATTGCTCGAAGGACAAGACGCAAGACCACGGTCTGCCCGTTTCCGATAGTAAACTTGGCAGGTGAGACCTTAACCGAGACTGAGTCCGGTGCCATCCACCCAACTGTATATGTTTCATTTGTAGCCGTGGCTGCAATATTTGTGACCCATCTTAGGATAGTTCGAGTACCAACGAGCTTAGCTAGTGTGACTGAGGGTAGGTTCAGGTCAGAGGCTGCAAGAGAGGAGTTGTACGCTGAGCAGCTTTCGCCAGTGTAGTTGAAAACGACAGGAGATGATCCATTGATGTCACAGAGAAACTTCATGTATTCATTGTAACCTATATATGCAGAAACAGTTAATATTAATCAATGATCTTTTTAATAAACTGAATTAGCCTTGCTTAAAAAGTTGTAAAGGTTTCTCCGTTTTCTATGCTCAAGGTAAATATGCGATGAACATTGGAGGTTCAAGAAAGCATTTACCTATGTCAAAAATCAAACCAGGGTCAAGGGCTGCAGTTGCATTGACGAATCCGCTACCCATATCAAAAGGTGTTGCAGGGGACTGATTAATGTCAGGGTTTAAGACAGTGCGTTGCGCCATTATATGCCCACCTTTTCTGTCTGATAGAGAAGCTGTTGTTGAAAGTGCAGATCCAACGGCTGCAGGAGTGAAGTGAGGAAACTTCTGCTTGATGAGCGCCGCAATACCTGTTACATGTGGAGCAGACATGCTTGTTCCTGATTCCATTGCAAAACACTCACCTATATAGGACCAATTTAAGAGCTCAATGAGGATATGTGTACAAATTAGGTAGTCTTATAAGGAGAAATGTGGATATGTGTACCTTTAAAATCATTTGTACCGATGCCAAGAGGACTCCAAGCGCCCCATATCGAGTCTCCGGGAGCTACTAAGTTAGGTTTCATTATATCAGCATCAACAAAGGAATTGTCTTCTGGGTCAGGTCCCCTAGCAGAGAAATACATGACCTTGGGAGCTGCAATGCCGTAGGTAGGCTTCATGCTACCAACGATCTTCGCAACCGACGCAGACCCAACAATTTTTCCCGAACGATTTTCCCTCAACAAAGAAGAGTTGTAGTACCGGAGTAAAGCCTGCATGTAGACCATGAAAGAGATATATTACATTTTTGTTACTAGTGTAATAGATTGCTCTGCAATTTAAGATTCTGATAATACCTGAGAATCTTGAGGAGAAGATATTAGAATTCCCGGTATATCCATCGGAGTTGAACTCATCTGAAAACCGGTGGTGGAAGGATCTATATAGAAGACAAGGCCTGCTGCTGTTAAGTTCTTAGCTGCTACTATGGCTTGTTGGACGGTTGAGACACCAAGAATGAATCGGACTGTATAACTGCAGACAAGGATCTTTCCTTGCACTAATCTCTGATCCAAGCTACTCGAATTTTGGCATTCGCCAACATACATAGCATCCATAACGGTTGTACCATTGCCGAGTGCATGTGTAGCTAAAACAAGTTTGTGCATTGTTCTTGTACCCGCTTATATAACAAAAAAAAGACAAAAAAAATTAGAGAAACCGGTGAGATCAGGCCTCAGGGAGAAAGAATCAAGAAAGAAGAAGCTAAGCTATAGAAAAAAAGGGACTTACATGCGAGTCCAACTCCAGGAATAGTGACATTATTTCCGAGGATAATCGAATTGCTATAAACTCTATCATGAGATGTAGCTCCTACTGTGAAGATCCATGGACTGAAGGATGACATGCTCTTAGGAGCTGGTCCTGTATTTCCAGCTGCTTGCACTACAAAGATCCCGGCTTTCACAGCTGAAAGCAATGCCATATCGATTGGGTTGAAGAACGTAGCAATACCAGGAGGACGTCTATTTGGTGTGATTGATAGGTTTATAATGTCAACTCCATCTTGAGCCGCCTAAAATACAAAAGCATCTGTCAAATATGTTACATAAAAAAGGCTTCATAAAAGTTTCGAGTGCAAAGGCAACATTTTTTACCTGATCTATGGCTGCAATAATATCTGCGGCAAAACCTCCAAACTTCTTATACAACGCCTTGTAAATAGCAACACTAACACGAAAAGACGAGACATTTTATTTCTCTATAGATTGTTTCCAAAAGCGAGTATCTTTCTGCCGTATTGACTTACTGAGCACGAGGAGCCATCCCGCTAGCATTTCCAAAGTGATGACCGGCAACTACTACCGGGATACCGTGATTCCCAGCTGCAACCGAAGCTGTGTGCCTGAAGAAACCAACCAAAATCAGAATCAACCATATGGTAGTTGATAAGTTAATCACCATTGAGTGGCATATACACTTACGTTCCATGCCCATCACCATCAAAAGGCGAAGCATCGTCCTGAGATGAATTCAAGACTCCTCTACTGAGAGCCGACTCAGCAAAATGGCGTGCTCCAATAAGCTTCCTATTGCAAGAACCAGGCGGAAAACCAATGGTGACTTCACAGACGCCAGTAAACCGAGGAGGGACTGAATATGAATGCCCCTGGATTTTGTCACTGAAACTAGGATGAGTGGGATCAATTCCAGTATCAATAAACCCTATAACAACTCCTTCCCCTGCATACTCAGAGCCTCCATCACGGAGCCACGCTCCACGTGGCAAACCTAAGAACTGCGGTGTGTGAGTTGTTGCTTTCTTAACCGGAAAATCCAAAACCACATTCTCCACTTCCTCTGTAGCCGCTAGTCTATCAGCCTAAAGGGAAACCAGTTTTGAACTCATGAGCTCGGAAGTCAAAACAATGAATAAACACAAACATTTAGACATATTCTAAGAACATGTGAGTACCTGTTCTCGAGTAATAACCGCGGAAAACCCATTAATGAGGTAGTGGTAACTGTACAGCTTTAGATAATTCTCCTTTCTCAATACTTTTTTCAACAACGAATCGTGAACTCTAATAATAGAAGCGCTCCGGTTCCTAAATGTATGAACAAAGAGATTAAGATCATACTTAGAACATGAAGCACAGATATTCTTTAGACATTAAGGTATTTCGTTTAACAACATCAAGATATCGGCTTTGAGACCAAATAAACAAGCGACAAACCGACAAGTAATCTGGGACCCAAATTTCACGAATTTCAACAACTGTCAGAGACCATGTAGACTGAAAAAATCCCAAAACTCCCGGAAAAATCAACAGAAATTCCACGAAATTTTGATAAAAGAAATCAAACCCTGGATAAGAACTTGGAAGAAAGAAAAAAAGAGAGAAGTTAAGTATTTCAACATACAATGTTCTGTAAATTTGGGATGAAGTAGCGGTAAGGCCGAGTCTAGAGCCACTCGATTCTCTGCCGAAAAAATGAGCAGATGGACGGTCCTTGAGAGTAACAATGTAAACAGCAGAAGAAACGGTAGCGTTTTGGTCAGAGTCTTCTAAACAGAACACAGAGGACGAAACCAAACCGAACAGAAACACTAAACGCAAAAGAGAAGACTCCTCCATGATTCTTCAGCTTGAATTCTCAGAAGAAGAGGGTAAAAATAATGGAAATTGCAGAGACCCATTAAAGCTCCATGAGAGTGAAGTAGAGTATCACAGACGCAGTTAAAGAGAATGAGACAGGAGAGAGAAAGAGAGAGATAGAAGGGTTTTAGAGTACAATGGTCCTAGAGTACTTTTGGCTGAGAAGGAAGAAGAAAAAGCGTCCTTGGTTTCTGAAATGTTTTATTAATGCAAAGATCGGTGGAAGACTTTTATCTTCTTCTCACTTGTAGTTTCCTATTGTTTCCAAGTGTTTATGCCTTTTAATGCACCTGTGTACTGTATAGGCTTACAATGTAATAAGAAATGGTCATCTCTGTTGTCTTTTATTTCATTTTTGGCCCATTCTATATTTATCTTCTTATGTGTTATTATATATGTAAACTATATTAAAAGTTCATTTATTTAGCACACATAAGTAGGAGAAAACAAATTCCAAAACCCCACTTTTTGTTGTGTTTTTACACTAATCAAAATGTTGCATTTTGATTTTCTGCTAAAGAGTGTTCAATTGTTCATATGCAAAAACTAATTTCAAGTCTTTCACAACTTTAAACTCTTTATTTGTCTTTTAGGTGACGTTTTGTCTATTTTCCAACGGTAAGATTCTTTGAGAAGTCGCTTTTATTTGTTCTCTCCTTAATGAGATCCGTGACTCTTCTTTGACCATTTTCAGCTACACTACACCAAAAACAGATCACACCGTAACGGAATTATCCAGTCCGGACAAGACCAAAATGTCTCCCTCACAGCATATGAACAAAGAAACCAAAGATTTAACTTTTGTCCTGAAATTCAAAGATTACAAGAATACGATGTGCTTTGTTCTAGAAACACATCAGATGAAAAAAGGCTATTAAGCAATGATTATTAGCACATCTAAAGAAGTAGGTCCCTGATACTTTTTAACCTGCTTTAACCTTTTAATTAACACGAGTCATGACTCAATAGACTCGCTTTACATCATTGTATTTTAACCGTTGAAGGCCCTTTTTAGCAAGAACATAATGGATTCCATAATCTCCTGAGTTGGTTTCAACTCATACCATTACCAAAAAGTCTCTCCTTTTACCTGATAATCCGGTAATTTAACTAAGCCAGTTAACTCAAAATCGTTTCCTGTTTCCTCATTGAATCGGACAATGAATATGCATGCTGGATTCACCATTGGATTTTACAAACTTACTTGAGATAGATGAAAGTGAAAACATAGAATCGAAAGAACAGTAACTCAAGTAGTAAGTTCGTAATTTTCCATATACCTACAGTTAAGAACAATGTACAAGGAACAATAAAACCAAAAAAAATGTATAAGGAACAAAGACTTGCACTATAGTCCTTACACGCAAAGTCATAAACTTGTAAATTCTTCGTGCGCAGCCTCACTAACTATTTAATAAGAGGCAACAGATGAAGAATTAAACAACTAAATTTGGAGTGACAACAGAACACAAAATTTAAAGGGTAAATCACAGAGAGAGGATATCCACAGTAACCTTTTAGTTGCTTCTGAATCTGCTGTTGATTGAGTAAAAATGAGATTTTCACCATTTATTTCAAACGATTGACTACAAAAAATTTCTTCCTGTACATGAACTCAAGTATCTTCGAGCACTCTGAAATCGACATTTTTGCCGGTTTTCAGACAAATAAAAAACCCTGAATTGTAGAACTCCGAAGCTGCGATAAGGTTACTGTGGTAGGTGGGCTTACATCACGGTGCTTCGGCCCAATATTAGTTGGGCTACGTATGATCTGTCACACAGCAAAAGATAACTTCCCGTTTTTTAGTACATAAAACTACATTGTAAAGAAACGTCAAGTCAGTGACAAAAAAGAAAAAAAAAAGAAACGTCAAGTAGTTTTTATTTTTATAGCCGATAGGGTTCAAACATCTACAATCTCTCTGGTAATTTCGAACGTAAATGAGTTAAGAGCAAAATGGCTGTGATGATTTCGACGAATTCCTTCGTAAACGCATCGTATCGAGATGACACTCGGATTTTTTACTGGAAAACAGTGTTTCCTCAGCCGTACTATAATTGCCGACGAGTAGTTCGTCTGAATTCGAAGAAATCAAAGACAAAGGTAATGTTCTGCTTGAATTTGAACACGAAAGAGGTGGGTTTGAAGACATCGGGTGATGGAGGTATTGAATTCAAACCCAACTTTGATCAATACCTGCAAATCATGGAATCGGTTAAAACAGCGCGTAATAAAAAGAAATTCGACAGATTGAAAGATGAGGATGATGTTGGTGGAAGTGGAATTGTAAATGGTGATAGTGATGATACGGAAGTAAAAAGTGTTATCTCCTCGAAGCACTTAGAATTGAGAAGGGAGGTCAAAGATGTGAAGAGTAAGATTGATGGGCCAAAAGATGAAAGTTTTAGAAGAAGATACTCTAGGCAGGAGATTGTGAGCGATAAACGGAATAAGAGAGGTTTCAGGAGGAATGGAGAAAGTGGAATTCAGAGAGAAACAAAAGATGTAAAATGGAGTAAGAGTGATGAATATTCAGTGACTGCACCACAGAATGACAGCTCTAGGAGAAGATACGTGAAGCAAGAGATAGTAAAGGATCACCGTTTCTCTGATACAACGAGACAGGTTGAGAGATATTCCAAATTGGATGGATTGGATCTTGTTGTTGAAGAAACGCCATTTCAGAGAACAGCCAAAGATGTAAGATGGAATAAGATTGGTGATTCCTCTGTGACTGTGCCAGAAGATGAGAGTTTTAGGAGACAGAATCCGAAGCAGGAGATGGTTAGGTATCAGCGTATCTCTGACACATCCAAAGAAATTGAGAGAGGTCCCAAAAGAGATGGATTGGATCTCCTCGCTGAAGAAAGGCGAATCGAGAGACTAGCCAACGAGAGGCATGCTATCAGAAGTAACAAGTTGAGTAGAAATAGGACAATGGGTGCTAAAAAAGATGATGGTGATAGCTTATTTGACATGGAAAGTCCTGCCTTTAGGTTTTCCGATGAGTCCAGTGACATAGTAGACAAGCCAGCAACTTCACGAATGGAAATGGAAGACAGAATCGAGACGTTAGCTAAAGTGTATGTGTTTATGCTATTATCTAGATTTAGTTCAAGTTCCTTGATTACATAGAAGAAAAGAACTATAAAGTAATAATGAAATAATGATTTAGTTATATGCTAGTGCAGATGAAATTAGGGGGTGAGATTTCTCACGAAATTATTATCGAATTCAGCTGAATGTTGTGTTAAGGAAGTTTATTTCGCTAGGTTGAATGGTGCAGACATCAATATGCCTGAGTGGCTGTTTTCCAAGGCGATCCGGAGTGCAAAAATCAGATACACGGATTACACTGTAATGAGACTGATCCACTTTCTAGGGAAACTAGGAAACTGGAGACGAGTTCTTCAGGTCATCGAGTGGCTTCAAAGGCAAGAGCGTTACAAAGCGAACAAGTTAAGGTGAATTATTTTACTGAGTATTTCAAAAGCGAGCTGTGGATATATTGTATTTGGAACCCGTTTTTCAATTGTAGAAGTCGAGAATTCTCTTTTGAAAACGTAGTGCTGACAATAAAATTTACCATTTTGGATCCAGAATCATCTATACAACTGCAATAAACGTTCTTGGTAAGTCACGGAGGCCTGTGGAAGCTCTCAACGTATTCCATGCAATGCTGGTAAAACCCTTACCCCATGTCTGTATGTGTCTTTGTTGCTTTTGATATAATCTAAGTTTTCGTTTTCCTTTCTTCATCAGTTGCAAATTTCATCATATCCGGATATGGTAGCATATCGTTCAATTGCAGTCACACTTGGACAAGCTGGGCATATTAAGGAACTCTTCCATGTGATTGACACAATGCGATCTCCACCTAAAAAGAAGTTCAAGCCAACGACACTTGAGAAATGGGACCCCCGGCTGGAACCAGACGCTGTTGTTTACAATGCGGTCAGTAATTTATAAATGTCTCATTCTTATGATGATAGGTAAAACCAACACTTTTTACCGGAAACATACAGTGTCGTTATAATGCGAATTGGGCATCCATTCACCACAGGTTCTCAACGCATGTGTTCAACGGAAGCAATGGGAGGGAGCATTCTGGGTATTACAACAGTTGAATCAACGAGGGCAAAAACCTTCTCCTGTCACCTATGGCCTCGTTATGGAGGTGAAATATCTTTCTTCTGATAAGATAACAATCAATGTTGCATATCAACATGATTGAGTGGGAGTTGTATTGGTGTATAAGCAGGTGATGCTTGCAAGTGAGAAATACAATCTAGTTCATGAATTCTTCAGGAGGATGCAGAAATCTTCTATCCCTAATGCTCTGGCATATAGAGGTTGTTTATGAACTCCATCATTTTTCTTTAAATTGTTGATGTTTATTCTCTCCACTAAAGTGTAACCATCCACCTGTGATCAGTTCTCGTTAATACTCTGTGGAAAGAAGGTAAACCGGATGAGGCCATACAGACGATTGAGGATATGGAAAGCCGTGGTATTGTTGGATCAGCAGCTCTTTACTACGACCTTGCTCGCTGTCTTTGTAGCGCAGGAAGGTGTAACGAAGGGCTCAATATGGTAAAATTTGTAAAACTAGTAGTCCTAAGTCTATCGAGAATCTGATCTAAAAGACTGATCGTAATCATACCATCTGTTGTCAGCTTAAGAAGATATGTAGGGTTGCAAATAAACCACTCGTGGTGACTTACACCGGCTTGATCCAAGCATGCCTCGACTCTGGAAACATCAAGAACGCAGCTTACATCTTCGATCAAATGAAGGAGGTCTGCAACCCAAATTTAGTCACTTGCAATATAATGCTTAAAGCTTATATACAAGGCGGGTTGTTTGAAGAAGCCATAGAACTTTTCCAGAAGATGTCAGAAGACGGAAACCATATTAAAAGCAGTTCAGATTTCGAATCAAGAGTGTTGCCAGACACGTACACATTTAACACAGTGCTAGACGCTTGCGCAGAACAGCAAAAGTGGGATGATTTTGGTTATGCGTATCGGGAAATGTTGCGTCATGGATACCATTTCAATGCGAAACGCCATCTTAAAATGGTACTTGAAGCTAGCAGAGCAGGGAAGGTAAATAAACAAAAATGAGACGAATTGAGACATTTGATCAGGTGGTATCTAATGTTATCTTGTCTAAACAATTTTTCCTTTGTGTGTGCTTGTGATTAGGAAGAGGTGATGGAAGCAACATGGGAACACTTGAGACGGAGTCAGAGAATTCCGCCATCACCTCTAATAAAAGAAAGATTCATCAGGAAACTTGAGAAAGGGGATCATATTTCAGCGATATCATCTCTTGCTGATCTTAATGGCAACATTGAAGAGACCGAGTTACAGGCTTTTTCAACGTCAACGTGGTCTAAGATCTTGTCCCGGTTTGAGAAAGATACAGTTTTGAGGTTAATGGATGATGTGAACAGACGCGTAGTTGCGAGAAGAAGTGATGATTCAGTTTTGGGAAATCTATTGAGTTCTTGTAAAGAGTTTGTGAAGAACAGAACACGAATGTTTGTAAGTTAATGCGAATCTAACTCGAAAAGTCAATTATGTGATGTTGTAATTTCTCAAAAACTATAAAGTGGAATTATTTTTCCTTTTTAAGTAATGTAAATCAAGAAAATAGATTGAAAATTGATTTGTGTTTTGTTGGAATGTGAAAAAGACTCAAGGGGATAAAGTGCGTCGTATCTTAAGCCACCCAAAAGCCAAAACAAGGTACTTCGAGGAAGGAGACATTAAGAAATTGCTAAATTTTATCAAAATTACATGCCGCGACTTGAGGAACAAATTTTATGTTTATAATTTGAAGAGAAGTAAACTTAAAATTATACAAAGGGGAATGTACCATGCATGGTGGGAACACGATCTAAGAAAAAGTCAACATGCTAGGAGTCGTCGGTCGCTTTGCTTCTTAAACAATGTAATTGCAAACTTGTCTAATCTGATGAAGTCAAACACACGTAAATGGACATGTTACTTCCTTTATATACACATCTTGGTTTTGATAGTAATAATTATAAAACCTACGAAAGTAATTAAATCCAATTTCTTTGGAATTACATATTGCACGCATAGCAAGCAATGCATGTGTGATATGTTAGGACTATATTGATAGTAACTAATCGTAATAAAGACTACATGAAACTAAAGGGTACATTGAATTATTGGTTTTAAGTGATTTGGGGTTAAGCACAATATGATATTTAAGCACAATTCTGTTGCAAAAGGTTGTTATTCTCATGAATGCCATTGAACCAAATAAAAAAGAAAAAAAAGTTTGTTATTTTCACTGAATGTCAAACGAAATACAATGATGGTGCTTATATGAGTATTATCAGATTTATACATAACCGGAATAAACCAAACAATTAATTAAATGGTTTAATATAAACCGAGATTACATATATTCATACTTTAGATTATTTCTTTGGCCACAAGGAATGTTCTGCTATCAGTGGTTTAACTAAATTAACATAGCTTAGTTAGATAGATGAGTTATTGGAGTCATAGAGTTTTAGGTTGTATAATTGCTATTCAACATCTAGAGACTATTTTAAAAATTAATATATGAAAATATATAGATATTAAACAAGTAATAATCAAGGTTTGTATTATAGATGAGATTGAGACATTGACATTGACTCATTTTCTTAACTTCTTTGGATAAATTGTTTTATGTAACTAATGAGTAATGATGAATCGACATGTATTATACACATGTGTAATTTTTAATGGAGACTACATGATTCGTGTAGCAAGACGATGAGAAAAAGAATGATGGCCTTGTTCTTTTTTTGGTTACTGGCAACCGCATAACTTTCGATGGTCGTTGTTGGATTGTTTCAACAAATCACATAACTTTGAATTGATGTATATATTGATTAGTTCAAAATATCCGTTTGTTGTCCAACAAATCAACATTATATTGTTTCTTGAATTTAAAGATATTTCCTTCTGTTTTAATTGGATAAAACAATGGAAGTCGGTGCAAAAAGAACATTATATAAACACATATTCCATCAGAAACATGAGGCGTTTTTGGGATTAGAAAATCATATCTCAAAAGACTAATTAGTGTGGTTAGAGTTTGTTTGAAAGCTTCATCTCTATTTTCACGCTTGAAGATAGAGAGCAGAAAAAACATTGGATCACACCCTCTTTGGATATTTAGCATGGATGAGGAGGACAATTTGTTTAAATACAATAGCGAAATACTACGTTTCTGCGATTTTTATGTTTTTTTTTTATTTTCCAACTTTCTGATTTTACATCTCTATTCTTTAGTGTTTATTAAAGTTTTTTGATCGCGTCTTGTTTCTAACACTCGCTGGTTCAACGACCAGTGACTAAAAATTATGATCGCTAATTTTTCGGCGATCATAACTTAAAATGATAATAAATTGTTGGTTGTTGGCGGCCACGAAAAAAACAATGTAATGGCTAGTCGCTGGTCGCTGGCGACCACAAAAAGAACAATGTTGCGACTAATCGTTGTGACCAGTTGCTGGTCGCTGACGACTACGAAAAGAACAATATAATGACTATAAAAGAATAAAAGATTAATTTTTGGTCGTGATTGCTGGTTGCAGTCGCCATCAACCATGAAAAGAACATGCCCATATAATGTCTCATTCAATTATTGATTTTTTTTTTGTTTATCACAATAATTAATGATTAATGAGCATCTTTAAAGACCGGAGAGAATGTCAATGACAGATGGTCCAGTGGGTAGTCATTTTACAAATCTTTAAGATATTAAAGATCGAACCTTTTATCTGCAGGGATTTAAAAGTCACTAAGGTAGTTGACCCAAAAAAAAAAAAATCAAGATCATGTGTAAGTTATTTACAATATTCGAAAACTCCGAATGATTAGAGTCTTCAAGTTAATTATGACAAGGGAACAAGTATCTTTAGACCGCTGCGCTTAAGGTTTCAGTTTTGATATTTAGGTAATCTTCCTTTCATATAACTTAATCTAAAAATGTATGGCAATATTAGTTTGGTAATATATATATATATATATATATAAATTAAAGTTAATTACGTCTAAAGCAAAAGTATACAATTAATATTTCTAATATTTTGGCCAAATCAGTTCATCAAAAGATGTCATGTTATGTTTCTATATACAAAAGATCCATAATATATATACTGTATCATGTATATTTAATTTTGGAAGTTTTTCATTCATTTAATAATTATATATATTTATTTGGAAATTTGAAAATTTTATATTTTTCATCATAGAAATTTGGTTGGAAAAAATGAAAATTTTACATTTAACCATTGGGTCGACGACCTATTTCCACCCTGAAGTTCGGATATAACAACTGGTCCACCTATTCTTTAAATATATGTTTAATTGCACGCAAAGTTATATTAAGAAGTGTAATTGCACCTAGAGTATACTAATTACAATCTAATTGAACCTAAATTATACATAATCAGTCTAATTGTACACATATCACGGGTTTGTTCTTAACCAATTTTTGGGTTACGATCTTAACCTAATACTTAACCGATTTTAAACCAATTTAAGATCTGAATAACACCCATTTATGACCCGATTAAGAGAAACATCTCATCTCATTCAACAAAACCTCCATGGAAAATCGATCAAAGCTTTCATTATACCTTCGAAACAAAAATTAATACACAACATTACAAGGAAATCAAAATAGTGTAGTCAAGTATTGTAAATTTGATTGTATCAATAGATTCCGAGCTTCGTCGTGAAGGAAGCGGTTGTCTGCTTTGGGAATCTGGATGTTCTGTTTTCCCATTACTTTCATTGTTATCTTGATAACCAAAAACCAGAGAGGTCATGGACTAATGAAGTTATTATTCATGAGAATGTCCAGTTTACAAGTCTGAAGAACTAACGAAACAACAACAAATCACAAAAGTCAGTACCAAAACCGAGAATTTGAAAATCAGAAAAACGAAATTGCTATCATTTTCTGGAAAATTCAAGTACAGCCCTCAAATTTAAACCAAATCCAGAACAGGAAATCAATCTAAACCTCTAATTAACATCCCGAGTTACACAACAAAAGCAATTACCAGGAAACGAGATGTTGAACAAGGAACAAACGAACCACAAACGCTAGAATTTTAAATCAATCTACTCAAATTTGATTGTAAAGTTATGGTGATTGAGTCATGACCAGACTCTTTAACAATCTCTAAAGGTAATACAACTCCGGTAATCAATCTTCCATGGAGGTTTTGTTGAACGAGATGAGATGTTTCTCTTAATAGGGTCATAAATGGGTGTTATTCGGGTCTTAAATTGGTTTAAAATCGGTTAACTATTAGGTTAAGAACGTAACCTAAAAGTTGGTTAACAACAAACCCGTGATTTGTACAATTAAACTGATTATGTATAATTTAGGTTCAATTAGATTGTAATTAATATACTTTAGGTGCAACTAAACTTCTTAATATAACTTTACGTGCAATTAAACAGACGTGTAAAGAATAGATGGATTAGTTGTTATATCTAAACTATGGGGTGAAAATAGGTCGTCGATCGTTAATCATTTAGAAAAATTAAAATTTTATGGTACTTCCCTTGTTAATTCTCATGATATTGGACACATATGTACGCACACATGCAAGTAGTGACGTGGATATTATATTTTAAATCATCAAAAATTTTGTTTTTCAATAAAAATTTAGGTTAACCAATTTGTTTGGATGAACAGAACCAAACGAAGAATAAATGGCAGATAGTAAGTTACAATTTGGTTTTCTTCTCCAAACCGAAACATAACCAACTTATCACAAAATTTTGGTTCGTTAAGTATTTTATTTTGTTAACATGGAAGTTTCAAATCCGAGACCAACCTTTATTAATACCAAAATAATAGCATAAAATATTTATCCCACCAAAATAATTCATGCGCTTAATCATTTGGTTCGGTTATATATGATTTTGGTCCGGTTAGTTTGCCAAGATCTATATTAAATTATTGATTGTTAGATGTAGTTAATAATGGAAGCATAATATTAGTGTAATAAAATGATAAAAAGGAAGAATTATTTGTACTAAATGAATGATAAATTCGAATTTTTCAGAAAAGAATATATAAAATACTACGATACCAATTTAACTAAAATAAAAAAGTGGCTTTTACACTACTTCCACACGGTTCAAGCTTTGAGGGGATAGCATTCCGGTATCATCCTTCATGTCCGTTATTTCTCAGTCGTTATGTAACTCATGACTACTGCAATGCAATATAATCATGTTTGATGGCAAAAAAATAAAAAATAAAATAAAAACTTAATTATTCATAAATATTGCAGCATTACATCATTGATCTGCTATTAATAAACTAAAAACTTCATAATAAAATAATTTATAAAAATCGCCAACCATTGATGCAATAAAAAATCACCAGCCAATACATAATCATTATAAAAGTAGTTAAGGTTGATTAACTGGATGAACTGGAACTTCAGGCGTACGACTGCGAATCCACGACCAAACAAGCAGAAGAATTAATAAGAACCCTATACCGACGAGGATTATAATTAAAACCTTGATGTCATGATCCATATTGTCTCTTTACTACACCAAAATTTGTTGTCTTAATTCTAACATGTATGCTTATATATACCTTTATTTAATTTGGAAATTTTACAGTAATTTGGAACATTTATATATATATATATATACACACACACACTTTTGGAGTTTTGGAAGTTTTAATTATTTTTATTAAGGAAAATTTAGTAGGAGAAAATTGGTAATTTTACATTTAGTCATTTTAACATTAACTAGAAAAAGATTAATAATTTTACATTTTATAATATGGTGTGTTTGCCGAGGACAGGTGGCCCAGTGGTAGTTGCCACTTTACAAATCCTCAGGCACTCGGTTCGAGTTTTCCCACATGCAAAGAAAAAAAAAGGGAGTTTAGAGTTTGAACTTTGGCTATGGATCATGGCTTGTCGATCCAACTATAGTAAAATTAACAAAAAAAAATATATGGTGTGTTAAAAAAAAGTGGACTCACCAAACTTATTCAATTAATTTCAATCAACCCGTTAATTAATTGCCAAACTTTGTCTCTTTAATGTACTCATCAGATGAGATCATTTCTTATTCATTTACTTTAAAGTTATATAGATTATTCATTTACATATATATATATATATAATGGAAATATTTTTTTGTTATATATATATATATATATATACTGGAAATCTCTCCGTAATGATTAATATTTTGTAATAACTATAATTTATCTTTAATAGAATTATATATGATCCATGCCACCCACAACTCGAAATATTAAAAGGTGTTATTGGATATAGATTTTAAAAAAGTTTTAATGACTAAAAAGTAATTAAAATTTTGAAAGTTTTCTATATTTTAGAAAAGTTTTAATGAGTTTTAATGATTTTTGTCTTAGACTTTCAAAGTTTTCTACATAGTATTAAATACTCTTATAAATTCTTACATCTATCAATTTTCACATACAAAATATTAAATACATTTTATAATGTTTTATATATATAAATTTTATAGAGTATTTAAAAAAATCATAAATTGTACAAATATTTTTTCAAACTTGAACGTATGTCAAATTTTATTACTAATTATTTTATTAATTATTTTATTGTTATTATTATTATTTTCAGATTAATTATTCTTGATTTTTCTATTTTTTTAAAAAAAATTATATATTTTTTAATTATAGTGAATGACTTTCAGAATCTCTCATCAAGATACAATATTTTTGAAGATTGTGTTTTGTAAAGGAATATGTATGAAATCAACAAACCAATAACACAATATTTTAATTCAACGACTTTAGGAGACTCTTTCATGACAAACCAATAACACAAAACTTTTATCGACTTTATGAAATCATGAACCAATAACTCTAGACTTCTAATAATTTTAGAAGAGTTTTTACAAATATACAAACTAATAACACTAAACTTTTATAGAGTTTTAAAAAATCTTGATTCAATAACACTAGAATCTTAATAACTTTTAAATTTTTATAACTCCATCTAAATACATAAACCAATAACACCCCCTAAAATCTTATTTGTAAATGACTTATTATCATTTACCGATAGATATACTAATCATTTTACGGTAGATTTATTTTTTCAATTAAAACTTATATGGAGTTTAATAGTAAAATTTTATTTTCTTTTTTGTGATAGGTTTAGTTTTCTGTGATGGTAGACTTAGAGCATCTCTAACCCTACTTTATTTTCTCCTCTAAACTTTATATTAGAGTAAAATCATCTTCAACTCAACTTTATATCTTACTTGAACAATATTACTCTATATTTGGCGTTATATTGATTATTACTCTATAATAGAGTTAAACTTTTTATATATGTAAAATGGTTTTTTCAGCCTTTAAATGTTATAATTATATAGTAGTATATAGAGAAACCATTACATTTTGATATTAAAATTATTTATAAGTATATGTATAATTAATTTATATTTTAGAACACAACATTTAATAAAAATATAATAACATAAGTAAAGATTTCATAGATTAAATTTGTATTTTACTAAAATTTGATAGTACGTTAATAATAAATTCTAAGAGCATCTCTAATAAATGTTTCACAATACTTTAAATTTGAAGTTTTTAAGTTTTATAGTATATAAATAAAATAAGTGAATTAAATTGATAACTTCATAAATAGTAGATGTTTTGAGAAATTATAAAAGTATGGAACAATGCATATTCTAGGAATATTCTTTATAGAGTGAAAAATAGAGTAATGGGTTGAAGTAAAATTCAACTCTATTTTAGAGTTACTCTATTATAGAGTAAAAAATAGAATAATGGGTTGAAGATGCTCTGATCAATGCGTAATAGAAAATTTATTTGTATTAAATGGTAAACTTTTTTTTTTGTCAACATTGGATCGACAAAGCCCGATCCATAGCCTAAATTCCACTCCTAAAATCTTTTTTTGTAAGCTACCATAATGCAGTGGGTAGAAATCGAACACTTATGTTGGATCATCTTAATCACCAGACTAAGAGCAACTCGGCAAACGGTAAACTTGTTTAGTGTAAAACACATTTGACATGCAATGTAAACTTATCACGGCATAGTGGTAGACTTAGTCAATGTTTAATGGCATATTTATTTGTATTTAACGATAAACTTATTTGTGTTAAATAGAATTAAAAACTATCTAAAATTAGTGTTATTAATTAGTAATTTTAGAAAACACAATCAAGTTTATTATTATTAGAAAATGTTAAAAGTACGATTTAAAGTGATTATAAGGAATTCTAAAATATTTGAGGGGCTTTCTCTACTTAAAAATAAAAATCTAAATTTTGTAGTTATCGCTAATCATAAAAATTTCTAAATTCATCGCTTTATTTTAAAATCATGTTTCAATGCCTTCTAAAAATTTTAAGTTAGTAGACAAACAGTGTAATAATAATATGAAGTGATACCATATAATTTGAATGTGGTTTGAGCATGTTTAACAAACGGGGTAAAATATCAATCAATCTTCAAGCACTAAGCAACAAATTTTATAATCTAAATTTAAAATAAAGAAATAACATATCTTTTTCATTATATGAAAGGAAGAGAAATGATGAGAATCTGAAATGAAAGTAATGTGACCGACAATAGAAGGCGAGAGAGGAAGAGACGGAGCAGAGCATTTACCATAGCTTACCTAAAAGGTGGGTGAGGCCCAGTTCGCTTCGTACGATGTCGTTTCAGATATTCAAAACACACCAATACAAGTACATACGTGGCTCTACATCATGCTATTATGTGGACCCCTCTGACATTACATTTTGTCATTTTCTGTTGTTTTTTTTTGCGTATTTGATCTTTCTGCTTTCTTTTTTTTTTATTATTGAGGAGGAGTCTAAATCGAAGCTCAAATCCTTTTCTCAGGGGCAGACGTGGCTCGGATTTAGATATTCGATAACTAAATGGAAATAACTAGCAATTTCAAGGGAAATCTTTCTATACTTTTGTGTTTCCTAAAATGTTTTTTTTTCTTGACAATAAAAGTATCTATATCAGGCAATTATATAAGGTACAAATTGATCTAGACTTCTCAACAATGGAAACCATGTGAATTTTAAAAAATTAATTAATGTTTTGTTCGTAGCTTTTAAAAGTGTAGTTAAGGAGCCAAATGATACGCAATTGTTAAAGTCCGAAGAAAAAACCATATAATAAAAAAATGGACATGTTAGATACAAAGGAGTTAGTCTCCACGCACAGTTATGGACTATGGTAACCTAACAAGTGAGGCATTTCTATTGGCTTATCATGCTTTTCCATATAAAGCTCTTCCCGAGATCATTTACCTCTATTCTTTATTAAAATCACCATTATCCATAGTCTTTTATTTTGAGTTTTTTATTCATAAAATATTAATATTTTAATATAAATATAAAATGAACAAATAAAAAAGATCCATATTTTTAGAGACTTATGTTAAAGTCTCTTATTTAAGAGACTCATAATCTTCTCTCACCTCTAATATCATTATTTTCTAATTTTTTAATGCTTAGAGACCTATCTAGAAACCACAATAATCATGCTCTAACATGCTACTTATTGTAACCGTGGCCCTGTTGTTAAATAACAAAAATAGTTGCCGAGTTATTTTCAGTATCGTGGTTAGGATAATTTAACTAATGATTTGATATCAGGGTTTGTTTCCTACATATTATATTATGATAGCTTAAAAAAAAATTTTAGGAATGAACTTTAGGTTATAGATTGAATTTTGTCAATCCAATATTGATAAAAAAATAACAAAAATAATTTGGCTGAAGAATATATATAGAGATTTTATAAAGATATACTAGTATAGAGATTTTATTAACTAAGGAGCTGGAAAAAAAAATCAGTCGGTCGTTTCTTTTTATTATTTTTTTGAAACACATTCAATCAGTCGTTTATATTTTTTTTGTCAATACAATCAGTCGTTTATATATAAATAATAAAACGTAAACTATAATGTCTACATGAAAATGGTGAATTCAACATAAATAATATATTACACACAAAAATATATTCTCTCTGTTTTAAATCAATAGATGTTTTCTTTTGGTTTTTCAATGTTCGGATAGTATTAATTTGATTTTAATCTATTTTAGTTCTTTTGGTTTCCGATTATGTTTTCATCTTTTAGTTTTATTTATGTGACCCATGTTTACGAGAATATGTTGTTTTCCCTTTGGCTTTTGGTTATATATTATCTTGTTGTATTTTAATTTGGTTGTACTAATTTTATCAAATGAAAATAATTAATAGATGTTTTGGATTTTTACATGTAATTATTTTTTGTTTTTTAGACGTTTTAACCTGACTTAGGCTATGAATGGATGCACTAGTTTTTGATCTTTATTTTTAGTTTTTGGATTTTAGATTTTAGTTTTGGATTTAATATTTTGTTTTTAGTTTTTAGATTAGTTTTTGTTTTAAAAAAACTAAAAACTGTTGGGTTTTGGTTTTTGAAGAAATCAATGTTGATTTTTTTTAAACCAGTTTTTCTTATTTTTTAGGGAAAGAAAAAACGAAAAACTTGAATGATAACATGCAATGCAAAAAATGTTAAGATTTTTAAAAACTGTTTTTATAAAATTATAATTGACTAAAACATAGTTTTTTCAAAAATAAAAACCAGAAACAAAAACCAGTTTAAAACTACTACCAATCAATACTTGATATTTTTTAAATAAAAGAAAAATAGTCAAGAGAGAGAATAAGGAAATCTTAGTTTTATTGAAACAACTAATTTTTCCAAAATATCACTTTTCTTCTGAAAGGAATACAAAAATTTAAGGATATAATTAACATTATAATTTGTTAGGTGTTGTGTTACCAAACTTTGTAATTTAATGGTTTTTAATAACTAAATTGACAAGACGTTATGCATAATTCAAACACATCTCTATGATCTCTTTTTCTACGGTAGTGAAATAAATTCTAACTCTGTATGTTTGAGTCATTAATTAGAATATGTGACCATTAGATTAAAAGTGCTCTCAAATTTTTTTTATATCTTAAAATTTCATAAAATCATGTTGAATTTACCTTCATTTGTTATCCAATGTGTAAACAGATTTCACTTTTTTCTTAAAAGTATTTTAAAATTCTATTGCACTTGTTAAAAATCATCTAAAATCTTTCATTCAATAACACCATCTATGTTTCTCCTCAAATAATCGAGAATGACATTTTACAACTTTTGTTGATGGTGCATTGTACTTTTATGCATATGTTTTCCACACATATATTAGACAATCGAACATATCTTACATCAAAAAAATAAATATAAAACTGTATTTTCACGGATCACATATCATCATTTTAGCTTGATTGAAATCAAGAAAAAAACAGGTTATCAAATTGCAAGTAGATTATTTGATGAACTAAAACTCGAAATCTTGATCTAATATCTAGACACTTGGAGTTTTTCAGCGGTATATAAATCGTTTTTTTCTTCCTTCTAATTTGTTGGAAAACTTTTTTCAAACATAAAGAATCACATATTTGATCTTTAAATATATATTTGATAAAACTACTATAATTTCTGAACCACAGTTCTGAATAAAATATTATTTAAAGATACATCTAGATAATAGGGCTGAGATTCTATTCACCAAATTCCGTCTCATTTCGAGCTGTTAATCTTCCTTCGATATCCTCTCTTACCAGAGTGATATTAGATTACTATATAACAATTAGGCGTGTCATAATGAGCTAGCTTGGTCAACTAAGTTCAGCTAGCTGTTAGCTCAGATACTTAGTGAGCTACCACAGCCCAACATATTTAATAAATGAGTTTCAAAATGTAAACTTATGTTCTGGTCATTTATATTGTGAGCTAAATAATTCAGCTTGTGAATTAGTACCCAATTAATATTGTAAAATTTAAAAAGAATCCTAACATAATTCTAAATTTAAGATTTGAAAAGAGATCCAAATAAAAATGATCTTTGACTACCTTATTAAAACAAATTTCAACAGCAAAAATGACAAAAAAGCTAAGTTAAGATTAATAATTGGTGAATTGTGTAAGAGAGACACAATTGAATTGAATGTGTATTTATATTAGACAAATTTTAAAATAGGATAATTCTTAATCTTTAAATGGTTGTTTCTATTTTATTAAAAGATAATTTTCATATTTAATCAAAAATGATGGAACTCATGAGCTAGTTCAAACTCACTAAAGCTCATTTACATAATCTTAAGTGAAATTAATCTCATTCTATTTAACTTGTTTTTAAAAATGAGTTTAGAAACATAACTTACGCTCACATAAAATCGAATGTATTTGAGTAAATTTATGGGCTATTAGCTCATATCAACACCACTAAATTAATGACTTATGCAATTATGCTGGCAAATGATAGCTGAGGTTTAACCCTTTACAAAAAAAAACTAAATCTTACCAAAGGCTATAGACTAGCAGCAAATGATATATATCATATCAAATGCAATTTGCAAGATATATAAGAGTGCTAATTGTATTTAGATTCGGTATATTAGGATCAAATATTCTCTTACTTTTCTCATGTGATAAAAAGAGATAATTTACAATATTAAGTGATCAAGTAAATTACACATAATAATTTACAGTATTGTATCATTACACTACACATAATATTTTCATATAAGAAAATACGCGACTGATCAAATTTTAATTGTCTGTCCTCGGCCATCATTCTTGCTACATGTCATGTTGTTAGCAAAAGAATCAAAAAGAAAAAAAGCTGACAAAAAGTCAAATATATATTTATCTTATTATTATTGTTACGAAAAGTCCTCCTTTATTTATCTTTTCTGCATCTTATAACCCAGAAAATTCCGCCCTTTCTCTCTCTCATCACCGCCACCGGAAAGTGCCAGTTACTCTCTTTCCTCATCCTACGTTTCGTCTCTTTCTCTCTCTCTTTAAATTCTTCATTTTAAAGTGAAAAAATTGAATCTTCCTCATAAACCCACATCAAAATTCCAACCTTTTCTCTCTTCTTTTTATTTTCTTACTCACGCTTTTGATCATCTTTGGTTGGTTTCTTCTCGAATTCTGGTTGGTTAGTATTGTTTCATTTCTGCACACAGAACCACACAAGACCTCTGTTGCTGCTGTAAAGTACACGTGAGCAGCCATTAATGCTCGTTTTTTGTTTTTTTCCTCCAGGTCCGTTTCTTTAGGTTTTGGCGTTTCTTAATTTTATTATAATTGTTGATTTATGCATAAGCAATTGCGTTTTCTTTCCTCCTTCCGTTTCTGCTTCTGTGTATTCTTCACATCTTCATCATCTAAGGTTTTCTAGTTTGATGAAATCAAGGATCTTTTTACTGTAATCTATTTGGGTTAGTCGTATTTCATTTTTATATGTTTTTTCTTTTTAATTTCTTCTGATATTTCTGCATTTGTCATTTTTCATGGGACCGACATTGCTCCGACAAGGCTTTCCCAATCTGGGGTTTCTTTTTTATTTAAATTTAAGTGTTTTAATTCAAAAAAGGAACCCTTGATATTTTCGAAATTTGGGATTTTTCTTCCGCCGGATCTTTACGTTGCTATGTAACTCAGTAAATTCCGAAAATTTTCCTCCTGTTTCTCGGAAATATTGTCATCATTTGGTTGTTCTTTTCCCAGGTCTAAAGCAATAATATCTAAACTCTCGTGCTTTTTTTTTGTCTAAGTTCTGTAGCTAAAGTTGTTTTTACAGACAATTTAATTCTGAGTTTTTCACAGTTTTTGGAGGCTTTGTTAGAATATAAAATCAAGTGTGGTCTTTTGCAGCTAATTTAGGGCGTTGCTGATCGACTTACTTACACCTTGCGTTGTTGAAGTGAATCAATATGTTAAATTTTGGTCGAGCACGAAACCAAGGAAGACAAAACAGATCTATGTCTCTTGGAGGTGAGAAATCTCTTGTTTCTTTCCATTGATTTCAGTGAAATTGGCTATCTAGGAATCTAGGATGATTTTTCAAAAAAAAAACAAAAAATGAACACCTCTTAAAATTCGAAAATTTGCGTGTGTTTTGAGAATTTAGCTTGAAACTTTAGGTTGGTTGCTGATATTATTGAAGTTTTTGAGGGTTTGGAGCTTCAAAGTGTGAAGCTTTTGTAGGGTTTTAGATGTGTATACTGATGTTAACAGATCTTGGTGATGTTGGGAATGTAGGACTGGATTATGCAGACCCGAAGAAGAAAAACAATTACATGGGAAAGATTCTTTTGACTGCTTCTCTTACAGCCTTGTGCATTTTCATGCTTAAACAATCTCCAACGTTCAATACTCCGAGTGTGGTATTACTTCTTACTGTCCTGTGCTCGACTTTTCAGATTTCTGTTTGAAATTCACCTACTGATATGAGTAAGAAGCATGTTATGTATGGTTTCTTCATCTTTGTTGTTCTGTGTTTACTTTTGCAGTTTTCTCTACATGAGCCAGGGGTAACACATGTTCTAGTCACTGGTGGTGCTGGGTATATCGGTTCACATGCAGCTCTAAGGCTTCTAAAGGATTCATACCGAGTGACCATTGTGGTAACTTCTTTGGCTTACATGGTTCTAGGTTCCTTTGTTCAGTATATAAGTCTTCTTTTATTGTATACATCGATCGATAAGTAAATCTCTTCTGGTTTAACAGGATAATCTATCACGCGGGAACCTAGGTGCAGTCAAGATATTGCAAGAATTGTTTCCGGAACCTGGAAGGCTTCAATTTATTTATACTGATCTTGGAGATGCAAAAGCTGTCAACAAGATATTCTCAGAGAACGCCTTTGACGCTGTCATGCATTTTGCCGCTGTTGCATATGTTGGGGAAAGCACACAATTTCCTCTTAAGTGAGTATACTCAGCTATTTTCCCTTTGGAAATACATGGTTTTTTTCTGGTCGTGTAGATGTTAAACAAGTAACTTTGTGTATTGATTACAGGTATTATCACAATATTACATCAAACACTTTGGTAGTATTAGAAACAATGGCTGCTCATAAAGTGAAGACTTTGATATATTCAAGCACTTGTGCAACGTATGGGGAGCCTGACACTATGCCAATTACAGAAACAACTCCGCAGGTGAAACAAATTTCGATTCTCAAAACTGTTTTTGATATCTCATGGGTCTTTTCAATGGGCTCTAACATGTGTATACGGTCATTTCAGGTGCCAATCAATCCATATGGTAAGGCCAAGAAGATGGCAGAGGATATCATTTTGGATTTCTCGAAAAACTCAGATATGGCAGTTATGATCTTAAGGTTGGTTTCATTACTACTCTTGTATGTTCTATCTAGTGGTTTTGTGCATTTTTTTTCATTTCCCCTGAAATTAATGAGGTTATATTGCAACCAATTTCCAGATATTTCAATGTGATTGGGTCTGATCCAGAGGGCAGATTGGGTGAAGCCCCCAGGCCTGAGCTGAGAGAACATGGACGAATCTCTGGTGCTTGCTTTGATGCTGCACGTGGCATCATGCCTGGTCTACAGGTACTTACATTCTTCAGTTCATGAACTTTTGTCTGAATATCAATCGAATTTTCCTCTGAGCTTTATGTCAGTTCTTGTCAGTGTCGACTTTTATTCTCTCTACAGCATCATAGATTGGCAGTATTGATTCTTTCATCAGATTCAGATTCTTAATTCTTTTCTTAAAAGTTGCTATAACTAGGAGCTGGCACATGCTGTAGATCATGTTCACAAATGTCTGCTAAAAAAGCTGATAAGTTTACAGCTGTGATAAAAATACATAATTGAGACAACTTATTGTTGATTTCCTTTATTAAAAGCAAGGGTTAAATTAATCTACTTGTTACACTTACGTGGCTATAAGCTTTTATTCTTCTTTAATCATAGATCTCTATTTAAGTTTGTTTATTCCCAATGTTTTTATCTGCAGATCAAAGGAACAGACTACAAAACCTCTGATGGAACTTGCGTACGTGATTACATTGATGTCACTGATTTGGTTGATGCTCATGTTAAAGCTCTCCAAAAAGCTAAACCTCGCAAAGTCGGAATCTACAATGTTGGCACCGGGAAAGGTATCAACTTTGGCTTGAAGTCAATGCTAACGAAAAACTCTTGTGTTTATTTCGCCAAGAGATTAAGAGAACTTGTCTTTTCAATTGTTTGTGAGTAGGTAGTTCAGTGAAAGAGTTCGTTGAGGCGTGTAAGAAAGCGACTGGTGTTGAGATCAAGATCGAGTACTTGCCTCGACGTGCAGGTGATTACGCTGAAGTTTACAGTGATCCAAGCAAGATTAAGAAGGAACTTAATTGGACAGCGAAGCACACTAATCTGAAAGAGAGTCTTGCGACTGCTTGGAGATGGCAGAAGCTGCACCGTAATGGCTATGGCTCAACCTCATCAGTCTCGGTTTACTAACTTTGTTCATTCCTTTGACGATGGATGAAGATTTTGGTTCCAGATGGTATCTGAGATTCTGAGAAGAAGCGTAGGGTATGATGTTTTATATATATAAATATAACTTAAAGATATTTTAAAATGAAATCACATGATGAGATTTTTGATTGATATTCATTTTGTAATGGCTTTAGGTTCTTGTAGTAAGCAGCCATTCATTATTTTATGTACCTCTCTTGCAGTATTTATTTATTAGTCTTAAATTATATATATATGAGAAGAGTTTTATTCTATTTATACATGAAGCCACGTCAGCAAGATGTCATGTCATTCTTGAAAAATTTCTCTATACCAATCAGATCGTTTTATTTATACACATTAGATCTTAATTGCATGGATTTCTCTGCTCCATTTCTTCTTCTTGCGACTCTTCTCTTTCTTCTTCCTAGCGACTGGTTTTTCATCTCCATCAACCTTAAATATTAACCCTCTTTGACGCCTTCTCTTATTAATGGCTTATTCTACTCCTCTTCTTCATGATTTCTCTTTAATTTTATTTTTTCTTTGTTTTCCTTTTATCCTTTAAAAATTTTTGCACTTGCTTTCTCTTTTCGGGTGAAATCAATTACTTTTCCCCCACCCTAATCAATGATGAAGAAAAAGAGGTTGAGAGATCGTAAGATGACGAAAGCGGGGAGAGATTGAGATTAAAGGTTGACATTTATGAGTAAGCAAGGCTTATAGAGAGATGTTAACGTACACCAAGTCAGCAGTGATCATGAATTACAACGAAAAATGTATAAAAAATATTATGGATTTTGTTTCTCGATCTGCTAGCCAGAGCAGTGGCATGCCGCAAGAGTTTTATCAGACCACCTTGATGGTCCTTGAAGAGGCTAAGAATGAGGTCTAGAATAATTTTTTTGTCTCGTTTCGTATATGCTATTATTTCTCGTCTCAGTGTTAAGAGATGTGTTATATTGGTTTCTTTTGCACAAACTTTGGTTCAAGACAAATCTAAAACTCTGCAACATCTGGTTTGGCATTGGTGATACAGACGAATGAGTAAGGTATCATTCGCTCGAATAAGATTTTTGGACTAAAGCTCATTATTCAAAGAGATTTTAGTAACAATGATAGCTTATATATATTGTTTGCTAGATTCTCATAGAACTACATAAAACTCATGGAAAAAAAAAAGATGGAACAGATTATTAGAAGAAAGGTTGTCAGCTGCTTGAGATTTATGCAATTGAAATTCACATTTACACTGAAATAAAGGATAACAAAAAGTTGGAGGTTAAGATCATCTGCTATATGGTTTATACACTGAAGTAGTTTGAGATTTTCCAATGTTATTGTAGCATATTTTTGTTTGGCTTTTGTGACTAAAATATAACTAACAATCTTTCAATGGATGCAACAGAATGCACTTGCCATCAAATATGCTATACCACATCCTAAGATCATACGTATAATCGTGAGTGTCATGGTAAAATGCACATGACAAAACGTCAGTGGGCTAGAAGCTGCCACATATTTCTTTGAGGCTTTCAAAAGTATGATGAAACTAGCAACCAAAGGTGAAAACAATGCTTGAAGTAAGTTTCCTATGTTATAATAATAATCTATATGTTTCAATGAATAGTTGAATAGTTCTTGATTATTCATTATGATTCGAGTTGAAATCAAGCCAGAAAGTGAACACTATGTTTTTATGGGAATCCTTTTAAGGCGTGTTTGTAGATTGAACGAAGCAGAGGAGTTAATTGAGAAAATGCTAACAAAACTAGCTGCGATTAGTATGGAGGAGCTTGCTGAGTCGATCTGCAAAAACTAGTAACATTGAATTACCTAAACATGCTGCTGAAATGGTTATTTTGTCTTATCTAACGGACATTGGAGCGTTTACTTTGCTTTCTAATACTTACGCGTCAAAGGGTATATTGATGCAAAGAATGAAGTTTGAAAGTGTGGTGAAAGACTCGAAGGTAGTTGGATTGAGATTCATTAATGAAGAAAGGGTAGAATTACATAATGAATACGAGCTGTGGCTAATACTCGAGGCAAGATCCATATCTCTTTGTCCAAGGTTATAAAATGTCATCGCAAGCTAAATCAAATTTACAAAGTATTAGACGATTTGGTTGTGAAGCTCATAGGGTCTGTTAACTACCATACAAGAACTCAGATTTTGTTTACTCATTCAGTCGATTTGGTTAAACACCAATGCAGCAAAAGTTTTCCGGAATTCAGATTGGTGATCATAAAGAGGTACAATGCGTAATTGGATCATTGAAGAAATAGTTAATCTCTTTGTTAATGAAGTTGCAGGACGTGAGACTAAGGAAGGATTATAATCTTCTTATATATCACATGCAGAAAGAGCAGCAAGACCACACTATAACGATCTAAATCATTGTATTATTCTACAAGAGCAAACCTTTACCAGAGATTAAGGAGTTAAGAAAGCAAATGAGATGAGTTAAAAGGCGAGCCAAAGAAAAAGGAATAAGCAATGGTCAATCTCAAGGAAAATAAAAGAGTAATATATGGAAAATACAAGGACTTGAAGACTTTGTAACATAACTTAATTACCTCTAAAAATTTTAAGCATTGTTTTAGATTATACAAAATATTTTTAAGAAAAATATACCGTCGTGTTTCCAAGATATCGTCACCAACAAAACACTAGTATTGCTTTCTCCTTCACATATATATTCTCAAAACTTTCTTCAATATCGGTTTTACAAAACAAGTCTCAAAATATAATACCGCAGCGTAGCGCGAGTAGTTATCTAGTTCTTAATAATATATAGCTTTCTTTGTCCTTTGTTTTGTTCGCAAAAATTGGATCTAAGCTTTGTGAATGTTTCGTTTTCACAAGTCTGGTTTCGTCTCATCAGGTATGGTTCTTATAGACTGATAGACAAGATTGTAAGGAACAAGATCTTAAGCTCTGTTGGATTCTAAACTTAATGATAACAAAAGCTTCAGAGAGAAATCAAAGTAAAATGCATCATATCCGATGGAAAAACGAAAAAACTGTTTCATATACTGATAATTTTAAGACACGGTTGATAAGAATATGATGTTCATCTGGTCGATTATAAAGCAACTCGATTCCATAGATCATGAGGTATTTTAGGCGGCAGATTGAAGAGCTCTCTCGAAGTTATCTTCAGCTAGTGCAGCTCGCTTCACAAGTACGTGTTCTGGATGTGAAAGTTTCAGCTGGCTGCAAAAAGAATTGGAAATGGATGAATAAGTCAGACTTAATCATCAATATGCAAAAATTGCTTTCAGTCATATATAGATTTCTACCTTAAGTAACGAGAAGATGATTTTCCGACATGAAGACTGCACACAACTAAGTTTGCAAGAGTTTCTGGGTCTTTAGCATCCTGTAAGAAACACAAACATCTATGTTTTAAAACTTGATTCATTTAACAATAACCCCAAAAAGTTCAAAACTTAAAAGATTTGGAGTATGGAGATTTAAGTGTGTACATAGTTGATATAGCGAGTGGAGAATGGGATTGGATTGCGGTGATAATGATTTAAGGTAATAAACATCACTCACCTTGTTGAGTGCTTCAAGGAGGAGAGTCTCAGCTTCTTCAAAATTACTCATATGCATGCAGCAAACTGCCTTGCCGTTCAAGATCAGGCTTGTCATTGGGTACTTCTCAGAGAAATCCTGGAAGATTAAATAAGCTTCCTGTATCTTGGAGCCCCCCTGAGATCACACAAAACATTTTTAATATTAATAAACACATTAAGAATCTTCTCTAAACTAGATGCAAAGAGAAATGGATATTCATATCATACTACTGCCAGGTTCAACCATGCACTCGCAAGTTGAGTAAGTGTGTGGTCTTCATCGATTTGTTGCATCACTCTCAGCTGTTTCTCTGCATAATCTGATCTGTGCATCTTTATGAATATCTGGACGTTCAAAGCATGCCTAAAATTGCAGGATCAATAACCAATTATCACGTTCATTAGAACAGTTACTCAGATAAGATTTACAGCACTCCAACAAAAGAATCCAAAAGCTTACAGATCCATGGTTCCACCAGAATGAGTGTACTTCAGAGCCTCACCATAGTCTTCCTCATGCATAAATATAGTACCAGCAATCAACCGAATAATCGCATTGTTTCCTACGGTTGGATCTGCCAACCATTCCCTCAAGCTAGAAATGGTTGATTCCTAACCAAAATCACAGAAATAAATATGTATCCAAACAATGCATAACACAAACATAAGCTACAGATGAAAATTCAAGTTCGGATTCCTAAAGCCATACAATTGAAAACGATTCCAGAATTTAAGCAAAGTTATCCAAAATTTCGTAAATAAACGTTGCAGAAGATGAATAAAAACACCTCAAGATCTCCTGAATTACCTTATTTTCAGGACTCGACAAATACAAAGCAAGGAGTTTAACTGCTTGCAGAGGAGTAGCCGCTGCTTCGTCGATCTCACTGATGACAAGCTGAGAAGACAAAATTTAAAAAAACGAAAAAATTCAAATCACAAATGATCAAAACACATTGAAATCCAATCGAAAACCCAAGACAGAGGCAAACCTGATAGCTACCAAGAGCGATATAAGCGCGATGAACGAGACAGTCTCGTTCGATCATATTCTCCTGTGAAAGATTAGGGATCTCGCTGTTGTTGATCGCAGCTTGATAAGCACCCAAGTAAAAATTGTTTCTCAGGTTAAAGAGGTGATCTGGTCCAGCCATGGATGCCATTGTCTTGCTTCTTTTTCTTTTTCTTTTTCTTCTTCTTCTTCTTCTTCCTCTAGATCTCACAGATCCGCTTCTAACTCCAAAATAGAGAACAAAACTGAAGTTCGCAAAATCTTTCAAAATGACCCCTTAAATTAAACAAGCTGTGCATAAAGACCCAAATACTTTCGATTGTGCAATCGAGACCCACAACGATCTAATTTCGGCCCAATGGAATCCGTTGTATTCCATAATGGGCTTTTCGGTGACCCAGTTTACATCCTCGACACGTGTCCTAAATTAGAACGGTAACGATCTTATCTTACCAATAAAACGCGTTTTTATCCAATCCGGGCGGGAGTTGTTCGAAGCCTGACGTTAACATCTCGTTGAAAACCACTCCGTTCAATCGTGCTGTCACGTTTTCGTCGACAAAACCACTGACACGTGTCATTTAGCTTCCCAATCAAATAACCGGTTACTATCGGGAAATAGTAAAAATATTAGTTTACCGGTATCGGTATTTATCAGCCATTGAGTCACCGTGACAGTAACTTTAACGGCGTTTACTGTTTCCAGATTAAATAACTAATGACCAAAATACCCTTTACCCAAAACGTTATTAGTTCGTAATCCGTTTTTCTCTCCTTTTTTGAGATCTTTGTATTAAAAATAAATTTATATTGTTCTTTTCTTTCCATTTTTAAGTGAATGCGTGTAAGCAAAGAGTTCGAATTCGAGCGAGCTAAAATAGAAATCTCTGATTCTTGTTAATGTAAGTTTCTTTGCTCTTTCGTGAAAATTTTGTGATCTTCTCCGATCGACGTATACTTTGTCTTTCGGATAGTTTGACTTTTCGAATTCTTCTCCAATCTCGCCTGGAGTTTTAGAT
The DNA here is from genome assembly GCA_900406405.1 of Lepidium africanum. Taxonomy (NCBI): domain Eukaryota; kingdom Viridiplantae; phylum Streptophyta; class Magnoliopsida; order Brassicales; family Brassicaceae; genus Lepidium; species Lepidium africanum. Next base: position 59,728 of record OVAX01000449.1, read on the forward strand.
GTTCGTATCTTGTTTGGAATTTGAATTTGTTAAACTTTGTTGTTTTTTTAGCTTTTCTTGATGATTAGTAACAGGTTTTGAATCGAAACTTGGTGTTTATCTACGTGCATGAGCAATCCACAATCCAGAACTAAGTGATTAGAGTCGATTCGTGTGAAGTATGTTGGCTAGTTTATAGAGATCAAACAAACTTGAAGTGAAAGTTTGTGTTGTTTCCGGAATTTGCCAGTTTCGATGTTGACCTTCGTTGTAGATTAAGAATTTGATATCAATTGGAACTGCATATCATTCTATCTGTGTAGTTCACCTTGATTTGATCTACTTATGAAGCATCTAAGATTGGATTTCGAGTTATTTAGGCATCGAAAAGCGTAATAATCCGATTTGTTTTTCTGCAGTTGTCATGAAGAGCATAATACTGTGATCTACATTGAGTTTATATATTGGCTTGAAATGGCTACGGAACCTACAAGGAGCTGGTTTCAGATACGGCAGCAGAAACCGGAGAAATCCAGCCCTACTAAAAAAGGACAAGAAGGCAATGTAAAGAATATCGGCAGACCTCCTATGAATGATGCACCATCAAATGCTACAAAACAGAAAGTTGCAGCAGCAAAGCTATATATCGAGAATCATTATAAAGCTCAGAAGAAGAGTCTGCAGGAAAGAAAAGAGCGGTGCGTTGATTTTTTCTTTGACACCAATATGTACTCTTGTGCTTTGGTTTGTTAGAAATGAATCTTCAGACTCATTTACTTTATTAAAGTTTTTTGCTGTCTTCCAACTCTTGTTTTCTTGAGTGTGCTCTACACGGTCTGATTCAGGATTTAATCCGTCATTGGTTTCGATTGAATTTTCTAATATAAGCTCGCTCTTGAGTACAGTCGGAGCATCTTGGAACAAAACCTAGCTGATGCTGATGTTCCTGTTGAAGACAAGATAAATATAGTAAAGAATTTTGAGAAAAAGGAACTGGAGTATAGGCGTTTACAAAGGCAGAAAATGGGGGTTGATGACTTCGAACTGCTGAGCATCATTGGACGGGGTGCTTTCGGGGAGGTATATCTCACGCGCTTTTGTCAAGCCTCTCTTATCTCTCACTTCTTTTGTGTTAGCTTAGCTGATGTCCTCATCCTTTCACTGATCTTTTAACATAGTATGCATTTAAAATTTTCACTTCCTTTCTGTTATGGCTTCTTACTAGCTTCTCTTCTGTCTCTATGAACCAAAGCTTCCGTTTGTATCTTATATGGTGTATAAATTATAAGATATGTCATTTCTTTTCAGGTGAGAATTTGTAGAGAAAAATCTACTGGCAATGTGTATGCAATGAAAAAACTAAAGAAATCTGAGATGCTTCGCAGAGGGCAGGTAATGCACCTAGCATTTTTTACAAATCCATGAGTTCAGTTGTGATTGAGATCATACGCTGACTCCCTTTATATGCCATAAATATCAGGTGGAACATGTTAAAGCTGAAAGAAATGTGCTTGCGGAAGTAGATAGTCCTTTCATCGTCAAGCTTTGCTACTCCTTCCAAGATGATGAACATTTGTATCTTATTATGGAATACCTCCCTGGAGGTGATATGATGACACTACTGATGCGAAAGGATACCTTACGGGAAGATGAGACTAGATTTTATGTTGCACAGACAATCCTGGCTATTGAGTCAATCCATAAGCATAATTACGTCCACAGGTTCTAACAACTGGCATTTGAAGCTTTTCACATTGTTCTTTTGTCCATTACTCCATTTTTGCACCTTGGCCTGACATTCAATAGACCCAAAATTTTACAATGTTGAATCTTTGTAGATAATCTTGTATTTTTCCTTCATCTTTTCCTACAGTGTTTATGGATTAGCTTTTAGTTGCTATGTGGTGATAATCTAAGTTCAGTTTCTTCCCATGTTTTTTTAGGGACATAAAGCCTGATAATTTATTGATCACTCGTAACGGCCATATCAAGCTTTCGGATTTTGGATTGAGCAAGTCTCTGGAAAGCAAAAATTTTCCAGACTTTAAAGCTGAGCTTGCTGAGAGGAATACAAAGCCTGCAACAGAAAATAACAGGCTCTCCAAGCCTCCTTCTGCACCTAGGCGAACTCAACAGGAACAGCTTTTACATTGGCAACAAAATAGAAGGACCCTGGTATGGACTTGATTCACTTGTCTCTATCTTGCCGTGGATTCTGTTATGTTTCACCTGAAGTTCTTCTATTCCATAAAGATACAGTCTTTACCAACTAGAATAAAATCAAAGGACATGATTTCCTATTACTTGAAAGAGAGAAATTATATAACCCCTTTGATTGAAAATGTAAAATGTCTATGGTGCCTTAATCTCCTTGGAGGTTTTTTATTCTAGCTATTTAATGACTCTCTGCTAGTAGTCCTTGGTTATAATGATGGCTCTTCCATGTATCGTTCAGGCTTTTTCTACAGTAGGTACTCCGGATTACATTGCCCCTGAGGTGCTGCTGAAGAAAGGTTATGGAATGGAGTGCGACTGGTTAGTGAACCAGACTTTTGTGTTTGACATTGTACAAATTAAATATTCAGTTGGTGTCCTAACATGTTTTGAAATAGGTGGTCCCTTGGAGCTATTATGTTTGAGATGCTCGTGGGGTTTCCGCCATTCTATTCCGAAGAGCCTTTGGCAACATGTAGAAAGGTATGCATATATTGGCTTAAATATCCTTGTTGTACATCATTACCCAACTCGATATAAGAATTTTTATCAGTACTGATTAATCAGACTACTAGTGTATATACTTTGAGCCATGTATTGGTAACCTGTTTAAAGGGTATGATATTATCCAAGACCTATCCCTATTACGTGTGACTAGTATTATATTTATGAAACAATTTCTCAGTTCCTCTCTGCAGATTGTAAACTGGAAAACTTGTTTGAAATTCCCTGATGAAGCTAAGCTCTCCATTGAGGTAAAAGATCTCATCCGAAGGCTCCTCTGCAATGTGGAACAGAGGCTTGGAACCAAAGGAGTTCATGAGATCAAAGTACTTACAATATCATTCTCTCTGCTCTCAAGATAAAAGCTTAAGTCTGAAATGGTTTCCTCACGTTAAATGTCTTTATTTTATTCCCATTAAAAAGGCACACCCTTGGTTTAGAGGAATTGAATGGGAACGGCTATATGAGTCAAATGCTCCATATTTACCACAAGTGAAGCATGAACTTGATACCCAAAACTTTGAAAAGTTTGACGAGGTATTTTCAATACCATCCACTTCCTTCAACTTTACATGTCTTTTGCTTTATTGTCTTTGCGAATGTTGATTAACATCTAAATTTTCAGGTGCCATCTACTTGCCAAACTTCTTCAAACTCTGGACCTTGGAGAAAGGTTTATAAAATTTATGCTCGTTTTGTCGCATATACATTCAGTCTAGTTATCTACCATTCTTACTAGTTATATGCAAACCTGTTTGCAGATGATCTCATCCAAAGATGTAAACTTTCTTGGTTATACATTCAAAAATCTTGAGATCGTTGATGAACACCATATCCCAGGCATGGGTCAGTAACTTCTTCCTTGTTTCGCATGAATAAATTTCTGCATTGTTAGTTACTCGCGATTATAACAACACTCATTCTCGTCTAACATTGAACTTGTTTTATGCAGCGGAACTGAAACGAAAGAGCAAGACAGCTAAGAAACCATCTCTCAAGACACTGTTCGGTAAAAAAAAGACTTAAGACTTCGCTAAACTTTCAAATTTGTCTCAAAAGTTTGGTTTTAGCTTTACTTTTTTTTATTAATGAAAATTCCTTTGTTTATGGCAGAAACACCGAATACTACACCAGAGAATCAAGCTTTAGAAGATTTGCTTGATTCACCTAATTCCTCTCAAGGATCTAGAGGCTCCTCTGGATCACCATTTTCACATCCGAAGCAATCGTACAGTAATTACCGGAGATGATCAAAGAAAGAATCTAAAAGTGATTAAGAAACTCAACAAAGACAATACGAAGTTAGTCATGTTCTTTCGATGGCAAAATTTTCGTCGTTTAATTAATATACTATGTAATGTAAAAACAGTGAACATCTAAAAGATAATAATATACCAAAATGCATATAGGAAAACTTTTTAGGTCTAAGAAAGAATGCAAACATAGCATATTATAATGTCTCTATGATCCCCAATTATCTAACCTTGGAAGTTCTTTTTTTATTTTTATTTTCTTACATATAAAGAGAAAGAAAGAGAGAAAGAGAAGAATATTTTGTTCATAAGTGTGGCTTTGGACTTGCTTTGAGTATAGCAAGAATATGTTGAATTGAAGTTGAATATTTGTTATGAGATTTGAGCTCTAGTGGTGATGGATGAACACTTTTTTCTGGAATTTGTCGAAAACATCCAAAACTAGTCAAATCGTCTCTTTTTCCATTGAACTGTTGCCTCCTTCACCTTTTTTCGAATTGTCAATCCGAATAAAAAACACTTTATTCATAATTTTAACAGACAATGGAAAAAAAATCAAAAGAGAGTGAAAGTAATAGTTATGTAATGGAATTGGAACGTACTGACACACAATGAATAAAAAGAAAGCAAGCTATCTGACAAAACGAAAAAGACAGATCAAGAACTCGTGTTCTTAATTTCCACTCTTTAATTACTTTGTTTTTCTCTTCACCGTTAAGTCTTTTTTTTTTCGTTTTGGTAATCCCATAGACCTGTGTTTTTTTTTTTCTCTTTTATAATTTTTACCAATCATTATGGTTCAGAACTCTTTACTTTTTTTGTATTCTTCTCTCTATATATTTATTTTTTATTTTTTGTGCAAACCGTTCATTCTTTCTTTGACTTTTGTATTTTATCTAAGGACGAGGGAGATACAAACTATAACATCTAAAGCCATCTAGATTACTTCAGCTGCAGACACATAATAGAATGGCTTTTAAATTCGAATGAAATTTTTTGTGGTCAACCATTTTTATTGATAAATATAGTAGAAAGCATATTAATTCTATAATTTGTGTTGTGCCCATTAAAAAGTATATAACCGGGTGAAAAACTAACACACTCAAACTGGGAAGTAGAATTATCCGTGACCAGAGGTAGACAATCCTCTGGTTATCAATCATGATCTGTAAGGATTAACTTATAAAATACGACAACTAATTCACTGTTACACATAATAAAGACAATTACACCTACGTGTTGGGCTAGTGTATAATATTCAAGGTTTGGTAACAAGAGTTATCCATGTATAATCTAACTTTCTTGTTAAAACAATAGTTTGAAGTTAACGCCCGAAAAGAAAATTAGTACATACTCACTACACAAAATTTGAGCTATTGTGACAATTGTATTGTGATTATGAATATTAAATAGTATTAAATTGTGATTTTTGATATATAATTTTGTTACAAATTGTATTTGTTGCAAATCATTGTGACTCTGTTCCATAAAAATTTGTGACAAAATTATTACTAGATTTATTCGTCACAAATATATTGTGACGTTTTTGTTACTATAGTGACACTTGTATTGTAACCATTTATAAATCATCACAACTTCATAACAATATCTTTATATTGTGACGAAATATTTGTTATTGTGACGAAATATTATCTAGCAATACAAAAAATTTCTTGTAGTGACTGTAGTTTAGATTTAAAACCATGATATGCAAAATTTTTGCATGTTAAAAAAGTTTATTTTTTAGTCGGATGATCCTATGAAAACGGTTAATTTCTCAAAATATCAGTGTTTTCATAAATATATTAGACGCTAAGCATGTGACGATATTCTGCCTAACACCTAGGGATATTAAAATGGGCTTTCAGTCCCGTGGGTACCCAGAACCCATAAATTATTTCAGGCTTAAAAACCCGTTTTAAGCACTAAAAAAAACTGGGTTCAAAACAGGCGGGTACCCGTAAGTTGAAAGTCTTATTCAAATTTACCCTAATGGGTAATCGGTACCCACTGGGTACCCTATGAATTTAAACAATAATTATATAAAAAAACTAAAAGTCAACAACGATGCAGTTTAATTACTACCCTAAAATTAGTTGAAGTCTCGTAACTTTGATGATGGAATTGAAGATACTACAACCATGACTGTAGTTCAGAAATATAAGATTCAAGTAATATTTTATTTTATTTAAGTATAAATTTGATGACTTTTTAGGAATGAAGTTAATTTACATATCATGATTTTGCAGGATGAAGGTATTAGTTACAAAAGATTGATGATGTGCTAATTCAAGAAGAGTATTGAGAGATTATGTTATTTTACTTTGTAATGAGGACTATGAGAAATGATGGTATTTTACTTTGTAATGTACTCCTTTACTTTTCAGTGTCTAATTATGATTGTTTAATTAAAGTCACTATTAGTTCTTCTTTTTTTCATTTTAGTAAAGTTGTTATTATATCACTTTGGATGCTCATGCAACCAATCATTTGCTAATGCATCACTATTTTGTAATAGTAATTAAACTTTTGCAAAATTAATGAGTATTTAGATATTTTTCAGGTATTTGCATCTTCGAGTATTTGTTAGTTTTAAAATTTAACTTGAATCCAAACTTGATCCGTATATATAAATCTTGAAATATAAAATACAAATCTGGGTACCCATGGGTAACCCAAAATAATCTAGGCTTTTTTCTGGGTTACCCAAAATTTCTTGAGTTTTTTCTAGCTTTTTTAGTCTAGACTCTTTATACACAGATTTAAACTGGGTTTAAGTCAGACTGAGTTTTCTTACCTATCACAACACCTCTACTAACACCTATTAAACTTAGTCGGAGTTTAGGCAGTTTTAGATGATTTAAATGAACGAGAATAAAATTAAATTTAAATAAGAAAATTTCGAGCCAAACTTCTAACACTATGTGTCAGAGAATCCGCTCTAAAATTTGAGGAACACATAATTAGAATAACTGATAACAAAAAGAGTAAACTTCAAGTCTTCTAAAATCTTCCATGTAAAGTATAAAGCTGGTCAATTGCTCTGAAAATAATATTTTATATGTCATAAATTAGTTATATATTATAAATTATTTGAATCACATGCATTAAAAGTTTAAAAAATCTATAATTTTATTTAGAAAAAAATTAGACAGATTTAATATTCACCATCTAATCCTAGCTTAAACCGGTAAATAACACTATCTATCTAATATATCTAATTTCATTAAAATTAGAACGGACGTGATTTGACGAAGTCTATGTAGTGTTTACTACTTAGACCTTGTTTAGATCACCGTCTAGACTAAAATCTTGGACACTGTAAAATATATACCAACTGATAAAAAATTGATCTCTACTATGATATATCAACATGATTATGTTATTTCGTTTGATTGTTTAACACTTGAAGGCCTTCTGAAGTAATTTTCTATAGTAATATTTAACAAGATAAGTAATAAATAGATATAAAAACGGCTTATAACAAAATCAACAAATCTTTTCAAATATTAACTTTATTAACCTACATTCTTAAAAAACATTTTTCGCCAAATATTCAATATGAACCGACAGAATATTGAAATAATAAGATTGATGAAATAAAGAGAGTGAGTAGGGTTTTTTAGTAATGAACGAACTTGAGGAGTACTTAAAGGGCAATGATAGATTGCACGTAAAGGCAATATTTATGCACACGTGTTTAAAAGGTAGTTAAATGCCGCAAAGCCCAATAACTCATTCCTTAATTACATACTTAATTATCATTCGAAACTAAAAAGCCTCATCAGTTTACACAGATCACAAGCGTACAATAATTCTCAAGCTTATGTGATTATCACAAAATTTAATATAATTATTGAAAGTTAGTGCGTAGGCATAACATTATGTGTGTACCTTTTCGAATGTATATCTTTTTGGGAACAAGCTCCACTCGTTTTTTGCTTGGTACATAATTTATTGTATTATATATTGTTTTAATTTTTTCAATTGATTATTGATTATTTATACTTTAACGTGTTATTTGTTGATTTTTGCCCAATATATATTTATTTGGGCTACTATTGATTTAATATTTTGATTAAATCACTTATGTGATTGTATAAACTTGAGTGTTATAATGATCTGATTAATGATATTGTTTGAAATGAATGATTAGGAAAAATGAGCGATTAAAATAAATGTCCTTTCAGAATGAGGAGTTGAAGATAGCAGTTGGCATAAAAAATTTTGTAACGAATATAGTTTGAAATTCTATGTTGATTGGTTAGTATGTAAAATTTAGTATGAAATAAAAGTTAGTATATAAAATTTGATCTTAACAAGTATTCTAAAAATTATGTAATAAGATATAGTTTGACATTAGAAAAGTATATAAAAATAACAGAAAAGAAATATATATATATATATATATATATATGTGAACTTTGGTTGTCTGAGAAACTTCTGTTACCAAAAAGAAATTATGAATAAGTTTTGTTATTTGGTTTATTATTCACGTCAATTCATAAACGATCATTGTTAATAAATTTCAAATGATGGTATGTTGTTTCCCAAATATTCATAAATAAATTTGTTTGAAAACAGTTTTTGAAACATCTATATATAAGTCAAAGCGATTGTATGAAATCTTATTTCCAAATGGTTGTTTTAATAGTTGATTGTAACAAAATACTGATTGGTAATAAAATAAGTGATCGCCATTTAAAAGTAACCAATCAAATTCAAAGTCTAATATATATCATGTGTTTCTTTTTTACTTGCATGAGAATTGCCATCTAAGCAACGAACTAGAGACCCTCCACTTGAATTATTCAATATTTTGCGGAAAGTTGTATGTCTTTTTTTTTTTTTTTTTTTTTTTAATCTTC